>CAKXYN010000586.1:0-54298 GCA_935064755.1 Tragelaphus eurycerus
CAGTTGTCCTTGGAACCAGAGTCTCTTTCGGGAGGATGCACCCAGTGTGTCAGTGCTCCTTCCTGTGCTGACTTCATCCTCCGGGTTCAATTGGAAAAGGTGGGTAGTCATTGGGACTTCTCTTGAGTTGACGGGAAATTCGGTGTCTTTCAGAATGTGCCACGAACCACGAGGCTTCCTCTCGAGTTTCCAAGTGAGAAGGTCCTCCTGCCAAGGTTTTATGGAAGGTCAGGATACCTTTGCAGGCATAGAGTGGGGATTGACCCTCATGTCGAGATCAGGAGGGAAGAAGGGGCTCCGAGGAAGATGTGCCTAGTACCTCGGTGTTCCTCTCCTAAGAGACCGGTATGTTGGGCAACATTTGCTGTTTCCTCAAGGCTGTCTTTTTCCGTTTCGATGATCCAATGGGTTCGTGGTATTTCTCTCAACTCGGTACAGTGGGACATGGCCTCCTCCAGCGATGACTGGGCAACCACGTGGTTATCTCGACTTACGGCGGGATTCTCGAGTTAAGACCTGGAACTCAGCGAGCCTCTCCTGTGGCCCCAGGGAAGAACAATCTCCATTCCAAATGGCATTAGAGAGCTGGGGAATGCTCTCGAGTCACTGCAGGGCAAAAAGACCTCTTCTAGTCCTCTAGTCCTGTGTCCAGAAACTCCGTGTTCCCCTTCAGGGGCGCTACGGTTCCCGGGGTTGCATTTAAGCTTCATCCAGTGAATGAGGCCTCGTCTCGAGTTGAAACAAAGAACTCCTCTGTCCTCTCAGGTGGCTAAAACAAGCTCTTGAAACCCATTGTGTTAAAAGAAATGCAATCAAGCCTTCTGTGGAGTTTTGAGAGAGGACTCGTGTCTGCTCTCTAGGCCCTGCAGGAAAAGAAGAGCCTCATGGGGTGATGTAAGTGGAATCTCATGGTGTTTCCTCGAGATGCGGCTCGACGTTTGGCATTTCTCTCGAGCTACGACGGTGAACTCAGGTAGCCTCTCTTGTGTCCCCAGGGAAGTCCAGTCCCCATTGGAGTAGCGAGGAGGGCCCGGGATGGCTCTGCATTCATGGCAGGGGAATCGGGCTTCAGGATTTGTTGAATGGAGGATCTCAAGTTGTTTCTCGAGTTGCTGTAAGAAACCCTAGGTTCCCTGGGCTTGTGATGGTGACCTCTGGCAGCTCCCCTTGGTGCCTATGAGAACGCTTAATGCTGTGCAGTTGAGAGGGTTGTCTTGGGATTCCACTGGGTTCAGTGCCATGGAAGAGGGTCTCATGTGGAGGTGAGGCAGGAATCTCAGGCTTCTTCTTCTGTTCAGACATTGATCTCGGAGACTTTGGGGGTTTCGAACAGGATGTTAGGCCTCACCTTGTGTGGAGGCATGGAACGCCACTTGCCTCTCGAGGTGTTCATGTGGTATCAGGCCACTTGTCGAGTTGTCCTTGGAACCAGAGGCTCTTTTGGGAGGATGCCCCCCCGGTGTGAATGCCCCTTCGTGTGGTGACTTCAACCTCTGTGTTCCATTGGAAAAGGTGCTCAGGCATCGGGATTTCACTTTAGTTAACGGGGAAATCGGTGTCTTTCGGAACGTGGCACGAACCACGAGGGTTCCTCTGCAGTTAACAAGTGAGACCGGCCTCCTCCTGAGATGGGACAGGAAGGTCAGTATCCCTTTCCAGACAAAGCAGTGGGACCGACCCTCATGTCAAAATAAAGAGGGAAGAAGGGGCTCAGAGGAAGTTGTGCTGAAACCTTGGTGCTCTTCTCCAATGAGACCCCTATGTTGGTCCATATTTGAAGTTTCCTCTGGGCTGACTAGTTCCGTTACGATGATCCAGTGGGTTCGTGGGATTTCTCTCTATAGGCTGCATCGGGAAACAGCTTCCTTTGGCGGTGACTAGGCAGCCACGTGGTTATTATTGACTTACGGCAGGATTCTCGAGTTGCCACCCAGAACTCAGGGAGCCACTCATGTGGCCCCAGGGAAGACCCATGTCCATTCCAAATGGTGTGGGAGAGCTTGGGATTGCTCTGGAGTCGCTGCAGGCCAAAGAGACCTCTTCTACTTCTCTTAGCGTGTGTTCAGAAACTCTGTGTTCCCCTTCTGGGGCACTAGGGATCTCCTGGTTGCATTCAAGCTTCAGCAGGGGAGTCAGACATCGTCTCATTTTGAAACGAAGAACCCCCCTCTCCTCTCGAGTGGCCAACGCTGGCTCTTGAAGCCCATTGTGTTAAACAAAGGGAATCAAGCCTTCTGTGGAGTTTTGACAGAGGACTCGTGTCTGCTCTCTAGGCCCTGCAGGACAAGAAGGGCCTCATATGTCGATGTCGGGTGTAATCTCATGGTGTTTTCTCGAGCTGCAACTCGACGTGTGGCGTTTCTCTCGAGCTATGACGGGGAGCTCAGGGAGCCTCTCTTGTGTCCCCAGGGAAATCCAGTCCCCACTCGAGCAGCGAGGACGGCCCGGGGATGTCTCCCGATTCATGGCAGTGGAATCGGGCTTCAAGACGTGTTGAAGGGGGTATCTCGAGGTGTTTCTCGAGTTGCTGTAAGAATCCCTAGGTTCCCTAAGCTTGTGTCAGGGACCTCTGGCAGTTTCCCTTGGTGCCTATGAGAATGGAGAATACTGTGCAGTTGAGAGGGTTGTCTTCGGATTCCCCTGGGTTCAGTGCCATGGTAGAGGGCCACATGTGGTGTTGAGGCGGGAATCTCAGGCTTCCTCTCCTGTTCTGACATCGATCTCGGGGTCTTTGGTGGTTCTGAAGAGGGAGTTAGGCCTCACCTTGTGTGGAGGCACGGAACTCCGCTTTCCTCTCGAGGTGTTCATGGAGTGTCAGGCCACTTGTCGAGTTGCCCTTCGAACCAGAGGCAATTTCGAGAGGATGCACCCAGTGTGTCAGTGCTCCTTCGTGTGGTGACTTCATCCTCAGGGTTCCATTGAAAAAGGGCCACAGGCATTGGGACTTCTCTGGAGTTGATGGCGAAATCGGTGTTTTTCGGAATGTGGCACGAACCACGAGGCTTCCTCTCGAGTTTCCAAGTGAGAAGGGCCTCCTGCTGAGGGATGGGATGCTGGGGGGGTTTGATGGAAGGCTCTCGAGTGGCCAAGGCTGGCTCTTGAAGCCATTTTTCACATCAGGCCTTTTGGGGCGGGCCCTTTCCAGGCATAGCAGGGGGTTTTGACGCTCATGTCGAGATCAGGAGGGAAGAAAGGGCTCAGAGAATGTTGTGCCAGGAACCTCGGTGTTCCTCTCCACTGAGACTGGTATGTTGGGCCACATTTGCTATTTCCTCAAGGCTATCTATCTACGTTTCGATAATCCAATGGGTTCGTGGTATTTCTCTCAACTTGGTGCAGCGGGACATGGCCTCCTCTGGCGTTTACTGGGAAACCACGTGGTTATTCTCGACTTACGGTGGCATTCTCGTGTTACGACCCCGAACTCAGCGAGCCTCTCCTGTCGCCCTATGGAAGACCAATCTCCATTCCAAATGGCTTTGGAGAGCTGGGGATTGCTCTCCAGGCCCTGCAGGGCAAAGAGACCTCTTCTAGTCTTCTAGGCGTGTGTCCAGAAATTCCATGTTCTGCATCAGGGGCGCTAGGTATCTCGTGGGTTCATTCAAGGTTCAGCCGTGGAGTCTGGCCACGTTTCTAGTTGAAACAATGAGCTCCTCTCTCCTCTAGAGTCTACAAGGCTAGCTCTTGAAGCCTATTGTTTAAAAAAAGGAAAAGGCAATCAAGCCTTCTGTGGAGTTTTGAGAGTGGACTCGGGGTTTCTCTCTAGGCCACGGAGGAAAAGAACGGCCTCATGTGGCGATGTGCGGGGAATCTCAAGGTGTTTTCTGGAGCTGCGTCTCGACGTGTGGTGTTTCTCTCGAGGTATGACGGGGAACTCAGGGAGCCTCTATTCTGTTCCCAGGGAGTTCCAGTGCTCATTGTAGTAGCGAGGACGGTCCAGGATGTCTCTCTAATCATGGCAGGGGTATCGGGCTTCAAGAAGTGTTGAACGGATATCTCGAGGTGTTTCTCGAGTTGCTGTAAGAATCCCTAGGTTCCCAGAGCCTGTGACGGTGTCCTCTGGCAGCTTCCCTTGGTGCCTATGAGAATGGGCAATACTGTGCAGTTGAGAGGGTTGTCTTGGGATTCCACTGGGTTCAGTGCCATGGAAGAGGGCCACATCTGGAGGTGAGGCGGGAATCTCAGGCTTCCTCTCCTGTTCTGACATCGATCTCGGGGTCGTTGGGGGTTCTGAAGAGGGAGTTAGGCCTCGCCTTGTGTGGAGCCACGGAACTCCGCTTTCCTCTCGAGGTGTTCATGGAGTGTCAGGCCACTTGTCGAGTTGTCCTTCGAACCAGAGGCAATTTCGAGAGGATGCACCCAGTGTGTCAGTGCTCCTTCGTGTGGTGACTTCATCCTCAGGGTTCCATTGAAAAAGGGCCACAGGCATTGGGACTTCTCTGGAGTTGACGGGGAAATCGGTGTTTTTCGGAATGTGGCACGAACCACGAGGCTTCCTCTCGAGTTTTCAAGTGAGAAGGGCCTCCTGCTGAGGTTTGATGGAAGGTCGGGTCCCTTTCCAGGCATAGCAGGGGTTTTGACGCTCATGTCGAGATCAGGAGGGAAGAAAGGGCTCAGAGAATGTTGTGCCAGGAACCTCGGTGTTCTCTCCACTGAGACCGGTATGTTGGGCCACATTTGCTATTTCCTCAAGGCTGTCTATTTCCGTTTCGATAATCCAATAGGTTCGTGGTATTTCTCTCAACTCGGTGCAGCGGGACATGGCCTCCTCTGGCGTTTACTGGGCAACCACGTGTTTATCCTTGACTTATGGTGGGATTCTCGTGTTACGACCCCGAACTCAGCGAGCCTCTCCTGTCGCCCTATGGAAGACCAATCTCCATTCCAATTGTCATGGGAGAGCTGTGTATTGCTCTCCAGGCCCTGCAGGGCAAAGAGACCTCTTCTAGTCTTCTAGGCGTGTGTCCAGAAATTCCATGTTCTGCATCACGGGCGCTAGGTATCTCGTGGGTTCATTCAAGCTTCAGCCGTGGAGTCTGGCCACGTTTCTAGTTGAAACTAAGAACTCCTCTCTCCTCTCGAGTCGACAAGGCTAGCTCTTGAAGCCCATTGTTTAAAAAAAGTAAAAGGCAATCAAGCCTTCTGTGGAGTTTTGAGAGTGGACTCGGGGTTTCTCTCTAGGCCACGGAGGAAAAGAATGGCCTCATGTGGCGATGTCCGGGGAATCTGAAGGTGTTTTCTGGAGCTGCATCTCGACGTGTGGTGTTTCTCTCGAGGTATGACTGGGAACTCAGGGAGCCTCTATTCTGTTCCCAGGGAATTCCAGTGCTCATTGTAGTAGCGAGGACGGCCCAGGATGTCTCTCTAGTCACGGCAGGGGTATCGGGCTTCAAGAAGTGTTGAAGGGGATATCTCGAGGTGTTTCTCGAGTTGCTGTAAGAATCCCTAGGTTCCCAGGGCCTGTGACGGTGACCTCTGGCAGCTTCCCTTGGTGCCTATGAGAATGGGCAATACTGTGCAGTTGAGAGGGTTGTCTTGGGATTCCACTGGGTTCAGTGCCATGGAAGAGGGCCACATCTGGAGGTGAGGCGGGAATGTCAGGCTTCCTCTCCTGTTCTGACATCGATCTCCGGGTCTTTGGGGGTTCTGAACAGGGAGTTAGGCCTCGCCTTGTGTGGAGCCACGGAACTCCACTATCCTCTGGAGGTGTACATGGAGTGTCAGGCCCCTTGTCGAGTTGTCCTTGGAAGCAAAGTCTCTTTCGGGAGGATGCACCCAGTGTGTCACTGCTCCTTCGTTTGGTGACTTCACCCTCAGGGTTCCATTGGAAAAGGTGGGCAGGTATTGGGACTTCTCTTGAGTTGACGGGAAACTCGGTGTCTTTCGGAATGTGTCACGAACCACGAGGCTTCCTCTCGAGTTTCCAAGTGAGAAGGTCCTCCTGCTGAGGTTTGGTGGAAGGTCGGGATACCTTTCCAGCCATAGCGGGGGGATTGACACTCATGTCGAGATCAGGAGGGAAGAAGGGGCTCAGAAGATGTGCCAGGTAGCTCGGTGTTCCTCTCCAAAGAGACCGGTATGTTGGGCCACATATGCTGTTTCCTCAAGGCTGTCTGTTTCCCTTGTGATGATCCAATGGGTTCGTTGTATTTCTCTCAACTCGGTGCAGTGGAACATGGCCTCCTCAGGCGATGACTGGGCAACCACGTGGTTATTCTCGACTTACAGCGGGATTCTCGAGTTAAGACCCGGAACTCAGCGAGCCTCTCCTGTGGCCCCAGGGAAGAACAATCTCCATTCCAAATGGCGTGGGAGAGCTGGGGAATACTCTCGAGTCGCTGCAGGGCAAAAAGACCTCTTCTAGTCGTTTAGGCGTGTGTCCAGAAAATCCGTGTTCCTCTTCAGGGGCGCTAGAGTTCCCGGGGTTGCATTCAAGGTTCAGCCGGGGAATCAGGCCTCGTCTCGAGTTGAAACAAAGTACTCCTCTGTCCTCTCGAGTGGCCAAGGCAAGCTCTTGAAACCCATTGTGTTCAAAGAAATGCAATCAAACCTTCTGTGGAGTTTTGAGAGAGGACTCGTGTCTGCTCTCTAGGCCCTGCAGGAAAAGAAGGGCCTCATGTGGTGATGTCAGTGGAATCTCATGGTGTTTCCTCGAGATGCTGCTCGACGTTTGGCATTTCTCTCGAGCTTCGACGGGGACCTCAGTGAGCCTCTCTTGTGTCCCCAGGGAAGTCCAGTCCCCGTTGGAGTAGCGAAGAGTGCCCGGGATGGCTCTCCATTCACGGCAGGGGAATCGGGATTCAGGACGTGTTGAAGGGGGAATCTCAAGGTGTTTCTCGAGTTGCTGTAAGTAAGCCTAGGTTGTCTGGGCTTTTGACGGTGACCTCTGGCAGCTTCCCTTGGTGCCTGTGAGAATGAGCAATACTGTGCAGTTGAGAGGGTTGTCTTGGGATTCCACTGTGTTCAGTAACATGGAAGAGGGCCACATCAGGATGTGAGGCGGGAATCTCAGGCATCCTCTCCTGTTCTTACATCGATCTCCGGGTTTTTGAGGGTTGTGAACAGGGAGTTAGGCCTCGCCTTGTGTGGAGCCACGGAAGGCGACTATCCTCTCGAGGTGTTCATGGAGTGTCAGGCACCTTGTCGAGTTGTCCTTGGAACCAAAGGGTCTTTTGGGAGGATGCACCCAGAGGGTAAGTGCTCCTTCGTGTGGTGACTTCATCTTTGGTGTTCCATTGGAAAAGGTGGGCAGGTATTGGGACTTCTCTTGAGTTGACGGGAAACTCGGTGTCTTTCAGAATGTGGCAGGAACCACGAGGCTTCCTCTTGAGTTTCCAAGTGAGAAGGGCCTCCTGCTGAGGTTTGGTGGAAGGTCGGGATACCTTTCCAGGCATAGCCGGGGGATTGACACTCATGTCGAGATCAAGAGGGAAGAAGGCGCTCAGAAGAAGATGTGTCAGGTACCTCAGTGTTCCTCTCCAAAAACACCGGTATGTTGGGCAACATATGCTCTTTCCTCATGGCTGTCTGTTTCCGTTTCGATGATCCAATGCGTTCGTGGTATTTCTCTCAACTCGGTGCAGTGGGACATGGACTCCTCCGGCGATGACTGGGCAACCACGTGGTTATTCTCGACTTATGGCGGGATTCTCGAGTTACGACCTGGAACTCACCGAGCCGCTGGTGTGGCCCCAGGGAAGATCAATCTCCAGTCCAAATGGCGTGGGAGAGCTGGGGAATGCTCTCGAGTCGCTGCAGGGCAAAAAGACCTCTTCTCGTCTTCTAGGCGTGTGTCCAGAAACTCCGTGTTCCCCTTCAGGGGCGCTAGGGTTCCCAGGGTTGCATTCAAGTTTCAGCCGGGGAATCAGGCCTCGTCTCAAGTTGAACCAAAGTACTCCTCTGTCCTCTCGAGTGGACAAGGCAAGTTCTTGAAACCCATTGTGTTAAAAGAAAGGCAATCAAGCCTTCTGTGGAGTTTTGAGAGAGGAGTCGTGTCTGCTCTCTAACCCCTGCAGGAAAAGAAGGGCCTCATGTGGTGATGTCACTGGAATCTCATGGTGTTTCCTCGAGATGCGGCTCGACGTTTGGCATTTCTCTCGAGCTTCGACGGCGACCTCAGGGAGCCTCTCTTGTGTCCCCAGGGAAGTCCAGTCCCCAGTGGAGTAGCGAAGAGTGTCCGGGATGGCTCTCCATTCACGGCAGGGGAATCGGGATTCAGGACGTGTTAAAGTGGGAATCTCAAGGTGTTTCTCGAGTTGCTGTAAGTAAGCCTAGGTTGTATGGGCTTGCGACGGTGACCTCTGGCAGCTTCCCTTGGTGCCTATGAGAATGGGCAATACTGTGCAGTTGAGAGGGTTGTCTTGGGATTCCACTGGGTTCAGTGCCATGGAAGAGGGCCACATCTGGAGGTGAGGCGGGAATCTCAGGCATCCTCTCCTGTTCTTACATCGATCTCCGGGTCTTTGGGGGTTCTGAACAGGGAGTTAGGCCTCGCCTTGTGTGGAGCCACGGAACGCGACTATCCTCTCGAGGTGTTCATGGAGTGTCAGGCACCTTGTCGAGTTGTCCTTGGAACCAAAGGGTCTTTTGGAAGGATGCACCCAGAGTGTAAGTGCTCCTTCGTGTGGTGACTTCATTTTTGGTGTTCCATTGGAAAAGGTGGGCAGGTATTGGGACTTCTCTTGAGTTGACGGGAAACTCGGTGTCTTTCAGAATGTGGCAGGAACCACGAGGCTTCCTCTCGAGTTTCCAAGTGAAAAGGGCCTCCTGCTGAGGTTTGGTGGAAGGTCGGGATACCTTTCCAGGCATAGCCGGGGGATTGACACTCATGTCAAGATCAGGAGGAAAGAAGGGGCTCAGAAGAAGATGTGCCAGGTACCTCGGTGTTCCTCTCCAAAAACACCGGTATGTTGGGCCACATATGCTGTTTCCTCATGGCTGTCTGTTTCCGTTTCGATGATCCAATGGGTTCGTGGTATTTCTCTCAACTCGGTGCTGTGCGACATGGACTCCTCCGGGGATGACTTGGCAACCACGTGGTTATTCTCGACTTATGGCGGGATTCTCGAGTTACGACCTGGAACTCAGCGAGCCGCTGGTGTGGCCCCAGGGAAGATCAATCTCCATTCCAAATGGCGTGGGAGAGCTGGGGAATGCTCTCAGAGTCGCTGCAGGGCAAAAAGACCTCTTCTAGTCTTCTAGGCGTGTGTCCAGAAACTCCGTGTTCCCCTTCAGGGGCGCTAGGGTTCCCGGGATTGCATTCAAGTTTCAGCCGGGGAATCAGGCCTCGTCTCGAGTTGAACCAAAGTACTCCTCTGTCCTCTCGAGGGGCCAAGGCAAGCTCTTGAAACCCATTGTGTTAAAAGAAAGGCAATCAAGCCTTCTGTGGAGTTTTGAGAGAGGACTCGTGTCTGCTCTCTAGGCCCTGCAGGAAAAGAAGGGCCTAATGGGGTGATGTCAGTGGAATCTCATGGTGTTTCCTCGAGATGCGGCTCGACGTTTGGCATTTCTCTCGAGCTTCGACGGCGACCTCAGGGAGCCTCTCTTGTGTCCCCAGGGAAGTCCAGTCCCCAGTGGAGTATCGAAGAGTGCCCGGGATGGCTCTCCATTTATGGCAGGGGAATCGGGATTCAGGACGTGTTGAAGGGGGAATCTCAAGGTGTTTCTCGAGATGCTGTAAGGAA
Organism: Tragelaphus eurycerus; assembly: GCA_935064755.1. Classification (NCBI taxonomy): domain Eukaryota; kingdom Metazoa; phylum Chordata; class Mammalia; order Artiodactyla; family Bovidae; genus Tragelaphus; species Tragelaphus eurycerus. The sequence continues at coordinate 9,684 of CAKXYN010000586.1, forward strand.
GCCTAGGTTGTCTGGGCTTGTGACGGTGACCTCTGGCAGCTTCCCTTGGTGCCTATGAGAATGGGCAATACTGTGCAGTTGAGAGGGTTGTCTTGGGATTCCACTGTGTTCAGTAACATGGAAGAGGGCCACATCTGGAGGTGAGGCGGGAATCTCAGGCATCCTCTCCTGTTCTGACATCGATCTCCGGGTCTTTGGGGGTTCTGAACAGGGAGTTAGGCCTCGCCTTGTGTGGAGCCACGGAACGCGACTATCCTCTCGAGGTGTTCATGGAGTGTCAGGCACCTTGTCGAGTTGTCCTTGGAATCAGAGGCTCTTTCGGGAGGATGGACACAGTGTGTCAGTGCTCCTTCGTGTGGTGACTTCATCCTCGGTGTTCCATTGGAAAAAGTGGGCAGGTATTGGGACTGCTCTTGAGTTGACGGGAAACTCGGTGTCTTTCGGAGTGTGGCACGAACCACGAGGCTTCCTCTCGAGTTTCCAAGTGAGAAGGGCCTCCTGCTGAGGTTTGGTGGAAGGTCGGGATACCTTTCCAGGCATAGAGGGGGGATTCACACTCATGTCAATATCAGGAAGGAAGAAGGGGCTCAGAAGAAGATGTGCCAGGAACCTTGGTGTTCCTCTCCAAAGAGCCCGGTATGTTGGACCACATATGCTGTTTAATAAAGGCTGTCTGTTTCCTTTTCGATGAGCCAATGGGTTCGTGGTATTTCTCTCAACTCGGTGCAGTGGAACATGGCCTCCTCCAGCGATGACTGGGCAACCACGTGGTTATTCTCGACTTATGGCAGGATTCTCGAGTTACGATCTCGAACTCAGCGAGCCGCTCGTGTGGCCCCAGGGAAGATCAATCTCCATTCCAAATGGCGTGGGAGAGCTGGGGAATGCTCTCGAGTCGCTGCAGGGCAAAAAGACCTCTTCTAGTCTTCTAGGCGTGTGTCCAGAAAATCCGTGTTCCCCTTCAGGGGCACTAGGGTTCCCGGGGTTGCATTCAAGTTTCAGCCGGGGAATCAGGCCTCGTCTCGAGTTGAAACAAAGAACTCCTCTGTCCTCTCGAGGGGCCAAGGCAAGCTCTTGAAACCCATTTTGTTAAAAGAAATGCAATCAAGCCTTCTGTGGAGTTTTGAGAGAGGACTTCTCTCTGCTCTCTAGGCCCTGCAGGAAAAGAAGGGCCTCATGTGGTGATGTCAGTGGAATCTCATGGTGTTTCCTCGAGATGCGGCTCGACGTTTGGCATTTCACTCGAGCTTCGACGGGGACCACAGGGAGCCTCTCTTGTGTCCCCAGAGCAGTCCAGTCCCCATAGGAGTAGCGAAGAGTGCCGGGGATGGCTCTCCATTCACGGCAGGGGAATCGGGCTTCAGGACGTGTTGAAGGGGGTATCTCAAGGTGTTTCTCGAGCTGCTGTAAGAAAGCCTAGGTTGTCTGGGCTTGTGACAGTGACCTCTGGCAGCTTCCCTTGGTGCCTATGAGAAGAGATAATACTGTGCACTTGAAAGGGTTGTCTTGGGTTTCACCTGGTTTCAGCGCCATGGAAGAGGGTCTCATGTGGAGGTCAGGCAGGAATCTCAGGTTTCTTCTTCTGTTCAGACATCGCTCTCGGAGTCTTTGTGGGTTTTGAACAGCATGTTAGGCCTCACCTTGTGTGGAGGCATGGAACGCCGCTTTCCTCTCGAGGTGTTCATGGGGTATCAGGCCCCTTGTCGAGTTGTCCTTGGAACCAGAGGCTCTTTCAGGAGGATGCACCCCGGGTGTGAGTGCACCTTCGTGTGGTGACTTCATCGACTGGTTTCCATTGGAAAAGGTGCTCAGGCATCGGGATTTCTCTTGAGTGGACGGGGAAATTGGTGTCTTTCGGAATGTGGCACGAACCACGAGGGTTCCTCTGCAGTTACCAAGTGAGACCGGCCTCCTCCTGAGATGGGACAGGTAGATCGGTATCCCTTTCCAGACAAAGCAGTGGGACCGACCCTCACGTCAAGATCAAGAGGGAAGACGGGGCTCAGAGGAAGTTGTGCTGGAACCTTGGTGTTCTTCTCCAATGAGACCCCTATGTTGGGCCATATTTCAAGTTTCCTCTAGGCTGACTAGTTCCGTTTCAATGATCCAGTGGGTTCGTGGGATTTCTCTCTATAGGCTGCATCGCGAAATGGCTTCCTTTGGGGGTGACTGGGCAACCACGTGGTTATTATTGACTTACGGCAGGATTCTCGCGTTGCCACCCAGAACTCAGGGAGCCACTCATGTGGCCCCAGGGAAGACCCATGTCCATTCCAAATGGCGTGGGAGAGCTGGGGATTACTCTGGAGTCGCTGCAGGCCAAAGAGACCTCTTCTACTTCTCTTAGCGTGTGTTCAGAAACTCTGTGTTCCCCTTCTGGGGCACTAGGGATCTCCTGGTTGCATTCAAGCTTCAGCAGGGGAGTCCGACATCGTCTCGTTTTGAAACGAGGAACCCCCCTCTCCTCTTGAGTGGCCAAGGCTGGCTCTTGAAGCCCATTGTGTTAAACAAAGGGAATCAAGCCTTCTGTGGAGTTTTGAGAGAGGACTCGTGTCTGCTCTCTAGGCCCTGCAGGAAAAGAAGGGCCTCATAGGTCGATGCCCGGGTAATCTCATGGTGTTTTCTTGAGCTGCAACTCGACGTGTGGCGTTTCTCTCGATCTACGACGGGGAGCTCAGGGAGCATCTCTTGTGTCCCCAGGGAAGTCCAGTTCCCACTCGAGCAGCGAGAACAGCCCGGGATGTCTCCCGATTCATTGCAGTGGAATCGGGCTTCAAGATGTGTTGAAGGGGGTATCTCGAGATGTTTCTCGAGTTGCTGTAAGAATCCCTAGTTTCCCTAAGCTTGTGTTGGTAACCTCTGGCAGTTTCCCTTGGTGCCTATGAGAATGGGGAATACTGTGCATTTGAGATGGTTGTCTTGGGATTCCACTGGGTTCAGTGCCATGGAAGAGGGCCACATGTGGTGTTGAGGCGGGAATCTCAGGCTTCCTCTCCTGTTCTGACATCGATCTCGGGGTCTTTGGGGGTTCTGACAGGGAGTTAGGCCTCGCCTTGTGTGGAGGCACGGAACTCCGCTTTCCTCTCGAGGTGTTCATGGAGTGTCAGGCCACTTGTCGAGTTGTCCTTGGAACCAAAGGCTCTTTTGGGAGGTTGCAGCCAGTGTGTCAGTGCTCCTTCGTGTGGTGACTTCATCCTCGGGGTTCCATTGGAAAAGGTGCACAGGTATTGGGACTTCTCTGGAGTTGACGGGGACATCGGTGTCTTTCGGAATGTGGCACGAACCACGAGGCTTCCTCTCGAGTTTCCAAGTGAGAAGGGCCTCCTGCTGAGGTTTGGTGGAATTCGGGATTCCTTTCCAGGCATAGCGGGGGGATTGACACTCATGTCGAGATCAGGAGGGAAGAAGGGGCTCAGAAGAAGATGTGCCAGGTACCTCGGTGTTCCTCTCCAAAGAGACCGGTATGTTGGGCCACATATGCTGTTTCCTCAAGGCTGTCTGTTTCCGTTTCGATGATCCAATGGGTTCGTGGTATTTCTCTCAACTCGGTGCAGTGGGACATGGCCTCCTCCGGCGATGACTGGGCAACCACGTGGTTATTCTCGACTTATGGCGGGATTCTCGATTTACCACCTGGAACTCATCGAGCCGCTCGTGTGGCCCCAGGGAAGATCAATCTCCATTCCAAATTGCGTGGGAGACCTGGGGAATGCTCTCGAGTCGCTGCAGGGCAAAAAGACCTCTTCTAGTCTTCTAGCCGTGTGTGCAGAAACTTCGTGTTCGCCTTCAGGGGCGCTAGGGTTCCCGGGGTTGCATTCAAATTTCAGCCGGGGAATCAGGCCTTGTCTCGAGTTGAAACAAAGAACTCCTCTGTCCTCTCGAGTGGCCATGGCAAGCTCTTGAAGACCATTGTGTGAAAAAAAGGGAATCAAGCCTTATCTGGAGTTTTGAGAGGGGTTTCGTGGTTGCTTTCTACGCCCTGCGGGAAAAGAATGGCCTCATGTGACGATGTTGGGGGAATTTCATGGTGTTTTCTCGAGCTCCGTCTCGAACTGTGGTGTTTCTCGACCTACGACAGCGAACTCAGGGAGCCTCTCTTGTGTCCCCAGGGAAGTCCAGCCCCTATTCTAGTAGCTAGGAGGGCCCAGGATGGCTCTTGAGTCATAGCAGGGGAATCGGGCTTCAAGACGTGTTGAAGGATGTATCTCGAGGTGTTACTCGAGGTGCTGTAAGAATCTCTAGGTTCCCTGGGTTTGTAACGGTGACCTCTGACAGCTTCCCTTGGTGCCTATGAGAAGGGGGAATACTGTGCACTTGAGAGGGTTGTCTTGGGATTCCCCTGGGTTCAGTTCCATGAAAGAGGTCTTCATCTGGAGTTGAGGTTGGAATCTCAGTCTTCCTCTCCTGTTCGGACATCGATCTCGTGGTCTTTGTGGGTTTTGAAAAGGGAGTTAGGCCTCGCCTTGTTTGAAGGCATGGAACTCCTCTTGCCTCTCGAGGTGTTCATAGGGTGTCAGGCCACTTGTCGAGTTGTCCGTGGAACCAGAGGCTCTTTCAGGAGGATGCACCCAGTGTGTCAGTGCCCCTTGGTGTCGTGACTTCATCCTCGGGGTTTCATTGGAATAGTGGTGCAGGCATTGGGACTTTTCTTGAGTGGACGGGGAAATCGGTGTCTTTTGGAATGTGGCACTAAGCACGAAACTTCCTCTCTAGTTTCCAAGTGAGGCCCGCCTCCTCCTGAAGTGGGACTGGAAGGTCGGGATCCCTTTCCAGTCAAAGCAGGGGGATCGACCCTGATGTCGAAATCAGGAGGGAAGAAGTGGCTCAAAGGAATTTGTGCTGGGAACCTCGGGGTTCCTCTCCAATGGAGACCGGTAGGTTGGGCCACATTTGAAGTTTCCTCAAGGCTGTCTAGTTTCGTTTTGATGATCAAGTGTGTTCGTGGGATTTCTCTCAACACGATGCAGTGGGAAATGGCCTCCTTAGGCGGTGACTTGTCAACCACGTGTTTATTGTCGTCTTACGGCGGGATTCTCGAGTTACGACGCTGTAACTCTGGGAGCCTCTCGTGGGGCCCCAGGGAAGACAAATCTCCATTCAAAATGACATGAGAGAGCTGGGGATTGCTCTCGAGTCGCTGCAGTGCAACGAGTCCTCTTTTAGTCTTCTAGGCATCTGTCCAGAAACTCCGTGTTCCCCTTCAGGGGTGCTAGGGATCTCGGTGTTGCATTCAAGTTTCAGCCGGGGAATCAGGCCTCATCTCGAGTTGAAACAAAGAACTCCCCTCTCCTCTAGAGTGGCCAAGGCTAGCTCTTAAAACCCATTGTGTTAAAAATAAAAGGGAATCAAGCCTTCTGTGGAGTTTTGAAAGAAGACTCGGGGTTGCTCTCTAGGCCCTGCAGGAAAAGATCCTCATGTGGCGATGTCGAGGGTATCTCATGGTGTTTTCTCGAGCTGCGGCTCGACGTGTGGCATTTCTCTCGAGCTACGACAGGTGTCGTTTCTCTCGAGCTACGACGGGCAACTCAGGGAGCCTCTCTTGTGTCCGCAGGGAAGTCCAGTCCCCATTCAAGTAGCGCGGAGGGCCCGGGATGGCTCTCGAAGCACGACAGGGCAATTGGTCTTCAAGATGTGTTGAAGGGGGTATCTCGAAGTGTTTCTCGATTTGCTGAAAGAAGCCCTAGGTTCCCTGGGCTTGTGGCTGTGACCTCTGGCAGCTTACCTTAATTCCTATGAGAAGGGGGAATACTGTGCAGTTGAGAGTGTTATCTTTGAATTCCCCTGGGTTCAGTGCCATGGAAGAGGGCCTCATGTCGAGGTGAGGCGGGAATCTCAGGCTTCCTCTCCTGTTTTGACATCGATCTCGTGGTCTTTGGGTGTTTTGAACAGGGAGTTAGGCCTCACCTTGTGTGGAGGCATGGAACTCCGCTTGCCTCTCGAGGTGTTCACGGTGTGTCAGGCCACTTTTCGACTTGTCCTTGGAATCAGAGGCTCTTTCGCGAGGATGCACCCAGTGTGTCAGTGTCCCTTCGTGTGGTGACTTCATCCTCGGGCTTCCATTGGAAAAGCTGTGCAGGCATCGGGAGTTCTCTTGAGTGGACGGGGAAATCGGTGTTTTTTGGATTGTGGCACGAACCACGAGGCCTCCTCTCGAGTTTCGAAGTGAGACCGGCATCCTCTTGTGGTGGCACTGGAAGGTCGAGATCCCTTTCCAGGCAAGGAAGGGGGACCGACCCTCATTTCGAGATCAAGAGGGAATAAGGGGCTCAGAGAATGTTGTGCCTGGAACCTCGGTGTTCCTCTCCAATGAATCCCGTATGTTGGGCCACATTTGAAGTTTCCTCAAGGCTGTTTAGTTCCGTTGGATGATCCAGTTGGTTTGTGGGATTTGTCTCAATATGCTGCAGCGGGAAATGTCCTCATCTTGCGATGACTGGGCAACCACTTGGTTATTCTCCACCTACAGCAGTATTCTCGAGTAGCCAACTGGAACACAAGGAGCCTCTCGTGTCGCCCTAGGCAAGACCAATCTCCTTTCAAATTGTCGTGGGTAGAGCTGGGGATTGCTCTCGAGTCGCTGCAGGGCAAAGAGACCTCTTGTAGTCTTCTAGGCATGTGTCCAGAATCTCCATGTTCCCTTTCAGGGGCGCTAGGGATCTCGAGGTTGCATTCAAGCTTCAGCCAGTGAGTCAGGCCTCATCTCGAGTTGAAACAAAGAACTCCCCTCTCCTCTCGAGTGGCCAAGGCTAGCTCTTGAAGCCAATTGTGTTAAAAAAAAAAAAAAAAAAAAAAGGGATTCAAGCCTTCTGTGGAGTTTTGTGAGAGGATTCGGGTTTGCTCTTTAGGCCCTGCAGGAAATGTAGGGCCTCATGTGGCGATGTCCTGTGAATCTAGTGGTGATTTGTCAAGATGAGGCTTGACGTGTGGCGTTTCTCTCGAGCTATGACGGAGAACTCAGGGAGCCTCTTTTGTGTTCCCAGGGAAGTCCAGTCCCCATTCGAGTAGAGAGGAAAGCCCGGGATGGCTCTCGAGTCACGGCAGGGGAATTTGGCTTCAAGACGTGTTGAAGTGGGTATCTCGAGGTGTTTCTCTTGGTGCCTATGAGAAGGGGAGATACTGTGCAGTTGAGAGGGTTGTCTTGGGATTCCCCTCGGTTCAGTGCCATGGAAGAGGGCCTAATGTGGAGGTGAGGCGGGAATTTCAGGCTTGCTCTCCTGTTCTTAAATCGATCTTGTGGTTTTTGGGGCTTTTGAAGAGGGAGTTAGGCCTCGACTTCTGTGGAGGCATGGAACTCTGCTTGCCTCTCTATGTGTTCATGGGGTGTCAGGCCACTTGTCGAGTTTTCTTTGAACCAGAGGCTCTTTTGGGAGGATGCACCCTGGGTGTCAGTGCCCCTTCGTGTGGTGACTTCATCCTCGGGGTTCCATTGGAAAAGGTGCCCAGGCTTTGGGACTTCTAATGAGTGGAACCAGAAATTGGTGTCTTTCGAAAGTGTCACAAACCACAAGGCTTCATCCTGTGTTTCAATCTGATTCCGCTCTCTTCCTGAGTTGAGACAGGAAGTTTGGGATCCGTTTCCAGACAAAGCAGAGGAATTGACATTCATGTCGAGATTAGGAATGGAGACATGGCTCAGATTAAGTTGTGCCTGGAAATTTGTTGATACTCTCAAATGAAACGGATATGTTAGGGAACTTTCGAGTTGCCTTAAGGTTGTCAAGTACCATATCGAATTTCAAGAGGGAAAGTGGGATTTCTCTCAAGGCACTGCAGGGGGAAAGGGACTCATCTCTTGATGATGGGGAACTTTGTTGTTTTTCTCGAGATACGGTCATAATTTAGATTTATGACTCAGAATTCAGGGAGCTTCTGGTGTTGCCCCAGGGAAGTTCTATCTCCATTTGAGTTGCGAGGGTATCTGGGGTTTGCTCTCAAGTTACTGCTGGTCAAATAGACCTAATCTAGGTTTCTGTGCAGAAATTACATATTCGTCTCCAGTGGCTACAGGGATCTCGGTGTTGCATTCAAAGTTCACCCGTGGAGTCAGGCCTCGTCTTGAGTTGAAGAAAAGAACTGCGCTCTTCTCTTGAGTTGCTACGGCTATCGCTTGGAGCCCATTGATGGCCTAAAGGGAGTCAAGTGTCCTGTGAAATTTTGAGAGGGGCTCGGGATTTCTCTCTATGCCTTGCAGGAAAAGAATGCACTCAGCACCAGATGACGGGGCAATCTCGTGGTTTGTCTCGAGCTCTGTCGCCACGTGTGGTGTTTCTCTCATGTTAGGACGGGGAATTCAGGGAGCCTCTCTTGTGGCCCCAGGGAAGTCCAGTTTCCATTCGAGTGGAGTATCCCTCTTCAGATACTAAACCAGGTGTCACATGGCCACAGTCTCTCTGGTTAACACCTTTGCAGACCCTGTACGTGGAATCACATGTCCACATTCTGCAGGGTGAATGTCCTCCAAGACCCTGAACCTGAGGTCACATATCCACAGTTTTCAAAGTGAACCGACTTCAAGACCCTACACCTGGAGTTTCAAGTCCAGTCTCAAGGGTGACCTCACCTCCCAGACACTTGTCCTGTGTGCACACATCCACAGGCTCCATGTTGACTGCTTTGAAGTACCCGCACCTGGGGTCACATGTCAAAATTCTTGTTGACACCGCTCATACCCCCACACTTGGATTCACATGTCCACAGTCTCCAGGTTGACTACAACTTACCAGGTTCACAAGTCCATGTTAATCTGGGTGACAACTTCCCAGAGCCTGTATATGTGATCACACATCCACAGTCTCCTTGGTGTGACCTCTCCCCAGACCTGGGTCCTTGGGTCACAAGTCCACTGGGCCCAGGGTAACCCCACTTCCCAGAACCTGTACATGGGGTCGCATGTCTAGGGTCTAAAGGGTGACCCACCTCGCAGATCCTGCCCCAGGGTCACACATAAACGGTATCCAGGATGAGACTACCTCCAGACTATGTACCTGGTGTCAAACGACCACAGTGCCCCGTGTGACATCTCCTCCCAGACTCTGCACCTAACGTCCCATATCCACAAGATCCAGGGATTCCCCCTCCCACACCCTGGATCAGGGACACATTTCTACAGTCTGAAGTGTGACTTCACCTCTTAGAAAATGCACATGGGTTCACACATAAACAGTCTCTATGCTAACCCCCACTTGATCCTGTACCTGGGGTCAAATTTCTGTAGTATCCAGGGAGAATCCCTCCCAGACCACATACATGGGATCACATGTCCACAGTCTCTAGTATGAGCAAACATGCAGACTCTGTACCTGAGGTCTCAGGATCACAATGTCCTGTGACACCACCTTCCAGTCCCTGCACTTAGGGTGACATGTCCAGAATCTTCAAGGTAACTCCCTCGCAGACCCTATTCATAGGGTCATATGTTCATAGTCTCCAGAGTGAACACTCTCCCAGACCCTGCACGAGGGTTCACATGACCACAGTCTCCATGGTGACCCCACCTCTAAGACACTTCACCTGGCTTTACACATCCACAGGCTCCAGGGTCAGCCTCTACCCCATACACTGCATTTTGGTCTCCTGTCAACTTTCTCCAGGGAGAAATGTCCTCACAGAACCTGCACCTGGGGTCACGTGTCCACAGTCTCCACAGAGAGCCCTCTCTCCAGACCCTGAACATGGTGTTAGATGACCACAGTCCAAGGTGACACTTACTTCCAGACCTTTCACCTGAGGTCACACATCCACAGGCTAAAGGGTCACCCCTTTGAAATACAAGCACCTGGGGTCAAATGTCCAGTCTCCTTGGTGACACGTTGCCGAGACTCTGTACCTGGGGACATATTTCCAGTTTCCAGGGTAACTGCCTCTGCCAGACCCTACACCTGGGGTCACATGTCCACTTTATCCGTGGTGACCCCACTTCACCAGAACTTTTCCCTCTGGTCACATGTACATAGTCTCCATGGTGATCAGCACTCCCAGACTATGAACCTCTGGTCACATTTCCAGTCTCCAGGGTGACACCCCACCCCACCCCCCGACCCATATCTGTAGATATAGTCCACAGACTTCAGGGTGACACTATCACATTAGTCCAAGCGCCTGGGATGACACGGCCACAGTTTCCATTGTGAGCTCCCCTCCCAGACCATATGCTGGTGTTACATGTCTATAGTTTCCAGGGTGACACTGTCCCAGATCCTGTATCTGAGATCACATGTCTTCAGTCCCAAGGGTGACCTCTCCCAGGCACTGTATTTGGGGTCACATATCTAGTCTATACCATGTGCATTCTCTCAGACCCAGTACCTGGTGACACATGTCCATAGTCTCTGGGCTGCCCCCATTTCCCAGATCTTGTATCTGGGGTCATATGTCCACAGTCTCCAGTGTGACACACCCCTGCCAGACCCTGGACCTGGTGTCCACATGTCCACAGTCTCCAGGGCGAAAATCTTCCCCAGATTGTATACTTGGAGTCACACATTCACATTTCGCAGGGTGGCCCAATCTCACTGACCCTGGTCTGCGGGATCAGGAACAGAGTCTTGAGGTGATCTAACCTTACAGACCTTGCCTCTGGGTTCTCATAACCACAGTCTCCAGTGTAAACCCCTCCCAGAACCTGCACCAGAAGTAACATATTCACAGTCTCCAGGGTGACCCCATTTCACTGACCATATATCTGGGGTCATATGTCCACAATCCTTGGGTGAGACCCTCCCCATAACCTTCATCTTTGGTCACACATCCAGAGTCACGAGGTTTATCCCACCCCCCAGACCCTGCACGTGGGGTCACATTTCACAGTCTCTAGGATAACACATCTTCACAGACCTTTACCTGGCGTCATACAGGCACAGTCATTGGGATGACCCCATCCCCCAGGCCCTTCCCCTGTGGAAACATGTCCATAACTGGCAGGGTAACCACACTTCCTAGACCCTATACCTGGACTGGCACATCCGCAGTGTCTATGGTGACCCCCTCCTAAAGCATGCATCATGGATCATGTATCCACAGTCTCCAGGTAGAGCAACCTCCCCTAAATCTGCACTTTGAATCACACATCCACAGTTCTCTGGGTGACCTCACTTCCCAGATGAATGAAAGGCATAAAAGCAGAGTGCTTTTTCAGACATCTGTCTATCAGCAACTGTCTAGATTCTAAGATGTGAGAACTCCAGGTTAACAAGAGGCCCTAATTTCCAGGGTCATAGGCAGTATATTTCCCTGCATTTTCTGAGCCTTGTGAACCCATTCCTAGCTTATATTGGGTATGCCCCTGAGGAAACAGGCTTGGGAAATTGTCTAAGAGTGCTGAATCCCATACTGTTGTTACCTTGATTAGTTGACATTCTAATGGAAATAATCCTGCAGCAAGGAGTTGCAAGATGCCTGCTTACATAAGAAATCGAAAAAGTTTTTTGACCAAACCTATTGATGTCATAGGAGAAGGCAATGGCATCCCACTCCAGTACTCTTGCCTGGAAAATCCCACGGATGGAGGAGCCTGGTAGGCTGCAGTCCATGGGGTCACTAAGAGTCGGACATGACTGAATGACTTCACTTTCTCTTTTCACTTTCAAGCATTGGAGAAGGAAATGGCAACCCACTCCAGTGTTCTTGCCTGGAGAATCCCAGGGACAGGGAAGCCTAGTCGCCTGCCATCTATGGGGTCACACAGAGTCGGGCACAACTGAATTGACTTAGCATAGCATAGCATAGCATAGCATAGCCTTGATGTCATAAGTAGGAAAACATCATTTGAATGGATTATTAGGCAGCTGCCAGCCCACACCCTTTTAGCACCAACAGAGAGAAAATGCTAATTTTGCCAACAAGGTTCAATAACCAGGTTGACACTCAGTATGTGTCTCTGTGGTATCCAAGAATTTTCCAAACAGACCTAGGATCACTGGATCTCTCCTACAGAGATAACGTGATGGAAATTTACTCTGAAGGGTGAGTGTTGAGGTGAGTACTTCTCCAAGGCCACAGCTGGGAGGCCTCACACCAAGGCCACCGAAGTGGAGCCCAGAACCAAAGTCAACTATGAATCTGAGTGAATCCCTTTGCGACTGTTGCCAAAAGCCCCTGATCATCATGAGCAAGCTTCCTGACTCCCTACCAGGCAAAGATGCCCACTCCAGTAAACACCCTATGGTGCTCCAACTTAACATCAACTTTCCAGCAGTAAAATTCTTTGTCTTAAAGGCACAAAAGCTGTCAACTTTCCTGAATCTGTAAGCAGGTTCGCCTGCTGCACTCACAGTGCCCACTTTATTTCTGCTCTTTGCTCTAAAGAAAAACTCAATCCCTTCTGAGACACTCTATGTCTGGAAATTCTTTCCAACTCATATTCAGATTGTTTGAACAAGTCTCCCATCACCAGGGCTGCTTTTCTGGAGCACACTCACCATTTGTTTTCCACTCCCAACTCAGAGCACAAAGGCCCTCTCAGCCTGGTTCTTCCCTCTCACATTCCACTGTTCCTGGGTAGGCTGTCTTATGTGTACTGGAGAGGCCTCTGTAGTGTCATGAGGAAGAAACAAGAGGTACCCATGAAGTCTCCCACACCAGCACAGCAACCAGTACACTGAAACTGACCTCTTCACTGTAGATGGGCCTGGGGGTGTTTCAGGGGAAGTACCCCAACATGTCCTTGTTCTCATCTAACCCCAGCACTGTCCACTTGAGAGTCACTAAGCTACTCTGCGATAACTGCACAGAGATGATACTTGTTCACTCGCACCTCCCAGGAACATGGGATTCTTATGGGCAGACACCTCCCAGGAAAGAGAGTTCAGCTGGACAGTTATGCAACAGGGCTCAGCATCCGGGAACTGTCCACAAACTTCTCATTGCAGAGCACCCCGAGCCCCTCTGTTGGACAGATCTGATTTTGAGCCCCTCGGAGCAGGATCTGAGGTAACAAACAGCAGCTTCTTGACAGGTCTGTGACCCTGGGCTTCACTGTGTGCAGCCTCCTTCCAGCAGGTTTTCCAGAGGCTTCCATTGCACCTGGGCACTGAGCCTGTCTCCACCCACCACCTCTCCTGTCCCTGACCCCTTGGTCTCTCTCATTAGAAAAAGTTGTTCCTGAAATTCTCTCCCAATTTTGTGCCAGATAAAATGATTAGAATACAAGTAAGAGCTGCAGCTCCATATCCATCCGTACCCTCCGGACCCATAGGTGTTCCTAGAACCTTGACAAGCACAATGAGACCCATTTTCTAAAAGCATGAGCCCATACGGAAAATGATTGGCTGACCTGGCTGTCCTGCCCTTTACACAGGTGTGTGGGTTGAAACCCACTCAAACCCACTCAAGTGCTTGCAGCTGTACTTGATGCCATCTTTTCTGCTTAGACATTGCAGAGCCCGTTTGATGAGCGAGAGTGAGGGGCCATGGCATTTCATGGGATCTGGTCTGTGTGGGGCTCTGCTGGACGTTCTTCAGGAGGTGCTAGGCTGTCATTTTCTACGGATGGGCCGTGTCTCCTGCTCCTGCTGTTGGAAATTGTTTCAGGCAGAGGTGAGGAAGCATGAAAAGAGGCAGTGGGAGCAGGACAGGAGGAGTAACTCAGGTAGGAAAGTGGAAGGCTTTCAGAAGATCACCCGGGCCAGGACCATCGTGCCTGACCTACAGGAGCCAACTCGGTAAGCATGCTGTCACTGGAGGGGTTCCAATCATTTTCTCTATCCTGTGAGGTCTTTGCACATATTCAGGTGTTTACCTGGAAAGTGTGGATGAGGTTCAGGAGTGGCTAGCCAGGGGGTCAGCCAGCGTTTACTTAGAGATGCCTCTGTGGGGTTCTCCCAGCTACACACTGAAGACTCTTGTTGGGAAGTATGGGGGTAGGGAGTGTGGAAGGGCTGCTGGCTTCACTTGCATAAGTCCCCACCGCTGACCATTTTCAGAACTGCCCATCCCTGGAGTAAGCATCCTAATTGGGTTTTCACCTGTGTAACTAGTGACTTCTGTATTAGCAATATGAACAGTGATAAGAATATATCCTCAGTCAGGACTGAGATGTTACACCAGATGTACCAGTGTAAGAACCTGACGAGGTGTGTGCAGCCAGTACCCCTAGGGACAGGCTTCAGACTTGGCACCTCAACAACTCTGAAGTCCAGCTACTGCTTTAGCATTGCCAAGGGCCCAGTGCTGACACTAAGGTTCTGTAATCCAACCTCCATCTGCCTTTAGTGATATCCACACTTCTAGGATTCTAAAGAGCAGGGTCTGTGTGGCTGCTCTGTGGCTTCTCTAACAAATGATCACAAGCTGGGAGGGTTAAAAAAAAATAGAAATTTATCCTCCCCCAATCCTGGAGACCAGACACCTGAGATCAACATGTCACAGGGCTGAGGTCCCTCCAGAGATTTCAGGATAGGGTCCTTCTTGCCTTTTCCAGCTTCTGGGGCTCCAGGGGTCCCTGGGCCTGTTTTCCCCTCCCTCCCATCTCTGCATCTGCCTTTAAAAGGCTTCTCTTCTGTATTCTCTTTCGTCTCTTTGAAGGACTCTGGCAGTTGAATTGAAAGTCACCCAAACCCTAGATTACCTTTCCTTGATATCCTTAACTACATCTACTAAGACCATTTTCCCAGATACGGCACTGTTCTGCGGGGACACATCTTTGGTGGCCACCATTCACCTCATACTCTGTGTATCAAATAACCCTCATTTTAGGAGATCATCACAGGCTCATATAGATGGACACGCACATGGAATCTGGATGCAATGAGGCCCTTGGAGTCACCTGGAATGGATGCAGGCCTGGCTTCATCAGGCGAAGGAAATCACAGGGAGAAGAGGGGCATGCCTTATTAAGGCTTCAAAAAGCCCACGTTGGGGTGGAATGTGAGATGCACCCTGGTGGCAGGGAGCTTTGTCAGGGCGTGATGGAGTGGTTAGGCTTGGGCCAGGGTTGCAGATGTCGAAGGGAGTTCGTGTGGGGGTTGGCCATATGCCCTGGAGGAGGAGCTCACAGTCACTGGGGCACAAGGAACTAGGAACCTGGGAGGACTTAGTGCTCCAGAACCTGAAGAGGAAACGCTTAAATTTTACATCACCTCCTACTCCTTCTGCCTCTGTAACTCAGCTTCCTCCTTGCAAAGTCTGGTTCATGTAGGTCACGTAGTCTCAGAAAGTGGGGACTTACAATACTTGGAGCTGGAGCTTGCCTCCCTCACCCTTTTCCTGGTCCCTGCAAGCCTGCTTGATCATCCCTGTCCGTGTTAATGCAGATCCGCCTCCCTGATATTCCCTGCTCCAAGTGGAACTCCCCACTCTGCTGGAGCACTTCCAGTGGCTGTGGGTGGCCACTGACAGGACTCTGGCCTCCTGAAGATCCACTGAGGCTTCAGCTACAGGACAGTGTGAGGTTCACTTCAGGCTGACAGGTCCCACGTGATTTCAGCTTTGGGACATGGTGGGGTTCAGCACAGGTGGACAGAAGTCTTGCCTCCTCAGAACACACAGGGGCTTCAGTTTTGGGGCTTTGAGGGGTTCGGTTCAGGCTGATGGAGTCTGGTCTCCTCAGGACCCACTTGGGCTTCAGTTTGTGGTTATGGTGGCTTTCAGGTGAGGCTGATGGGAGCCTTGTCCCTCAGGACGCACCTGAGCTTCACTTTTAAGGCATTGTGTAATTCAGTTGAGGCTGACAGGACACTGATATCCTCAGGATACGCTGGGGCTTCAGTTTTGGGACACCCTGGGGTTCAATTGAGTCTGATGGGAGTCTAGTTTCCTCAAGACCTGCAAGGAGGTGGTGCTGCTGAAGGAAAATATGAGGGAAATAGGGAAGAAGCTCTCTGTGTGCAGCTGTTGCTGAAAGTCTGCCTTACCAGAACTCAGGACTAACAGGGCTTGATGTGGAAAGTTATGGGGTTTTAGTCAGTTTTTGTCTGTGGTATAAGATGGTGTCCTGTATTGTTCCTTGGTGTGTGGTTTCTATTTTTCCCAGCACGGTTTATTTGGTGGGGGAGAATGTCCTTTCCTGCATGTATGTTCTTAATTCCTTTCTTTTCAATTAATTTCCAAGTACCTATATGTTTACTTCTGAGCTCTATTGTCTCTGTGCCTATTTCTGTGCCAATTCCACACGTCTTGTGGTGGCTTTATGTGTATACTCTAGATTGAAGTCACGGATGGAGATGCCGCCAGTCTATTCTGCTTTCTCAGAGTCCCTTTGGCTCTTCTGGTTCCTTTGTGGTGCCACACAGATGTAAAGACTGCTTTTGTTTCTGTGAAAATTGTCATGGAAATGTTGGCAGTGATTGCATGAATATGGACATTGGTTTGGTTAGCATGGATATTTTAATGACATTTTCACCCATAAACAAGGGATATCTTTTTACTTGTATCCATTCAGTTTCTTTGATCATTGTCTTGTAGTTTTTAGCTTGCATGTCTTTCAAGTCCTTCGTTAGATTTCTAGATTTTTAGCTGGGTTTGTGGGGGGATGAAATTGTAACAGGGAATATTTTCTTAATTTCTGTTTCTAATAGTTCATTATTAGTATAGGAATTCACAAATGATCTTGCAGTTCTACCGACTTTTGTATTTTTGTCCCTGCAGTTCGACATGTTGGATCTTAGGTCCTTGACAAAGGATCAAACCCGTCCCCCCTGCAGTGGAAGTCCAGAGTCTTAAACACTGGACTGACAGACAAGTCCATGAATTTGCTTTTTAGTTCTGAAATTTGCTGTGGTATCGTGTTATGTGGAAAACTAGAATTAAGACATCTGATGGTTTTAGTTCCATCTAGGTCATCCACAACACCCAAGGCATGGTGTCTACTGATATGCTCTTTGTATGGTGCTTTTTAATACCATGTGGACTAGTACAAGGCAATTAGCATCACTACTTTTGTTGAATTTGGTTTGGTTAACTCTTGGCCTCTATTGCAATGTTCAATGTCATTTCTGATTTTCTGTCATGTGACATACATGGTTGTATTGAACAGTAATTTACTTTCTAGTAAAATTTCAAATGTTTCAACTTTAAATAGTGGCACAAAGTTTTCTACATTCATAGCAAGTACTGCAATGTGTTTTTCCCAAAACAGGACCACTTTCCTGGGGAACTAGACCATAACCCCATAATGAAGGATAATTGTTGTTTCCATATTAGAATCCTATCCATAGGACCAGTTCAGCTTTCATCAGCTGCCCAAGATTTGGAAAATGCCTTTCTCCATTCTAATGCAGTTTTTATTTTCTGGAGCTATCACTGGGACTTTCCCTCATATGAAAAACCTTCATGGATTTAAAGTGACAAGATGACTATGATCTGGGTGGCTTTTTCTGTGTGGTTTCTTTCACTGAAAAAACAGTTTTAAGTGCTTTTCCATGTTGTTCCATGTGTCATTTTTTCACTGAGCTTACAGACATATAACAACATTTATCATTTGAGTCATTTTAAGTATGCACTTTTATAGGTTTAGCTGCACTCACATTGTAAAAATTTCCCCAACATACATCTCCAGTATATTTTCCTTTTCCTGAAGTGACACTGTAACCATTAAACACTCACCACTCTCAATCCCTGGCCATCTTATTCTACTTGGAATTTGTCTTATGTGGATACCTCATACTTGTGGAATCAAAGAACAGTTTTCCTTTTGTGTTGGGCTTCTTTCACTTGGCACAATAACTTGAAATTTCATCCACATTATAGCATGTGTGAGAGTTATTTGTTTTGAAAAGTTAAATCACATTCCATTGTGTTTATACTACATTGTGCTTGTCCAGTCATCTGTTGAACCCATGTGTTGCTTCCACCTTTTGTCTACTATGAATAATGCTGCTATTATTTTGAGGTTTGAATATCTGTTCTGGTACTTGGTTTTAAATATTTTGGGTGTATAACCTGGACCTGACTGGATACATTCTATGTTAACTTTGTGTTTATGTTTTTGGGAAGCCCCCTGTTTTCTGCAGCTATAGCACTATTTTACTCTATTCCTTTCTATGGAAGAGTAATTCATCTTATGTATGAATCTATCCTTCCCTTCATGTGTTGGTGGGCATTTTCATTGTTTTTAACATGGGCTCTCAAGAACACTGCCACTGTAAACATTGGTGAACAAGTTTATATTTTAACATTTGCTTTAAATTCTTTGGATGTATATCTAGGAGTGGAGTTGCCAAAACTTATGATAATTCAGTTCAGTTACTTAGTCATGTCCGACTCTTTGTGACCCCCATGGACTGCAGCACACCAGGTTTCCCTATCCATTACCAACTCCTAGATCTTGCTCAAACTCATGTCCATCGAGTTGGTGATGCCATCCAACCATCTCATCCTGTTATCCCCTTCTAATTCTACCTTCAGTCTTACCCAGCATCAGGGTCTTTTCCAATGAATCAGGTCTTCACATCATGTGGCCAAAGTATTGCAGTTTCAGTTTCAGCCTCAGTCCCCCAATGAATATTCAGGGCTGATTTTCCTTAGGATTGACTGGTTGCATCTCCTTGCAGTCCAACGGATTCTCAAGAATCTTCTCCAACACCACAGTTCAAAAATATCATTTCTTAGGCATTCAGTTTTCCTTGTAGTCCAGTTCTAACATGTATACATGACTACTGGAAAAACCATAGCCTTGAGTACACAGACCTTTGTTGGTAATGTCTCTGCTTTTTAATATGTTGTCTAGGTTGATCATAACTTTTCTTCCCAGGAGCAGGTGTCTTTTAATTTCATGGCTGCAGTTACCATCTGCAGTGATTTTGGAAACCCTGAAAATAAAGTCTGGAGCTGTTTCCATTGTTTCCCCATCTATTTGCCATGAAATGATGGGACCAGATGCCATGATCTTAGTTTTCTGAATACTGAGGTTTTTTTTTTTTTTTTTTTTTTTAGATCTTCTTTCAAGAATGATTGATTGATTGATTGAATTTACTTTACAATATTGTATTGGTTTTTCCATACTTTCACTTGAATCTGCCATGAGTGTACATGTGTTCCCATTCTGAATCCCCCTCCCGTCTCCCTCCCTATCCCATCCCTCTGTGTCACTCCAGTGCACCAGCCCCGACTATCCTGTATCATGCATCAAACCTGGACTGGCGATTCATTTCACATATGATATTTTACATGTTTCAATGCCATACTCCCATATCATCCCACCGTCACCCTCTCCCACAGAGTCCAAAAGACTGTTAAATACATCTGTGTCTGTTTTTGCGGTCTCACATACAGGGTTCTCATGACCATCTTTCTAAATTCCATATATATGCATTAGTATACAGTATTTGTGCTTTTCTTTCTGACTTACTTCACTCTGTATAATAGGCTCCAGTTTCATACACCTCATTAGAATGGATTCAAATGCATTGTTTTTAACTGCTGAATAATATTCCATTGTATATATATATATACCACAGCATTCTTATCTATTCATCTGCTGATGGACATCTAGGTTGCTTCCATGTCCTGGCTATTATAAACAGTGCCGCGATGAACATTGTGGTACACATGTCTCTTTTGATTCTGCTGTCATGAATATGAGTTTTATGCCAACATTTTCACTCTCCTCTTTCACTTTCATCAAGAGTCTCTTCATTTCTTTGCTTTCTGCATAAGAGTGGTGTCATATGCGTATCTGAGATTATTGATATTTCTTCCGGCAGTCTTGATTCCAGGTTTTGCTTCATCCAGCCCCGGGATTTCACAGGATGTACTCTGCATATAAGTTAAATAAGCAGGGTGACAATATACAGCCTTGCCATACTCCATTCCCAATGTGGAACCAGTCTGTTGTTCTATGTCCAGTTCTAACTTTTGCTACTTGACCTGCATACAGATTCCTCAGGAGGCAGGTGAGGTCGTCTGAGATTCCCATCTCTTTAAGAATTTTCCACAGTTTGTGGTCTTCTGCACGTTCAAAGGCTTTGTCATTGTCAGTAAAGCAGAAGTAGATGTTTTTTCTGGAAGTTTTTCTCTCTTGTTTTTTCAATTAACCAACGGATTTTGGCAATTTGATCTTTGGCTCCTCTACCTTTTCTAAATCCAGCTTGAACCTCTGAAAGTTCATGGTTCATGTACTGTTGAAGCCTGGCTTGGAGAATTTTGAGCATTACTTTGGTAATTTGTGAGATGAGTGCAACTGTGTGGTAGTTGGAACATTCTTTGGCATTGCCTTTCTTTAGGATTGGAATGAAAACTGAAATTTTTAGGTCCTGTGGCTACTTCTGAGCGATATGATCATTACATTTTTATGCTTTTGAGAAAATGCTGGTTCTGCACACATAGATTACACCATTTTACATCTCCACAAGTAAAATTTGAGTTCCAATTTCTGTATATTTTCCCCAACATTTGTCACTGGTATTTATTCTTGATTTCCCCCAGGTCCATCCTGAGTGCCTTATTAAGGAGGAAGTAGTAATGCGGGCCCCACATTTGAGGAGAAGGGAGTCAGCTTCACATACTTGATGGATAGCTGAGTGTCGACATCAATTATTAAAATGTTTCTGTGTATAGATTTTTATTCAACACTACTCATAAAAGCTATGTTTGTTCGTGTTTTTTTAACCTATTTGGACACCTGAAATTTCTTTTAATCTTTTGGGAGCTTCCCTGGTCGCTCAGACTGTAAAAGCATCTGCTTGCAATGCAGGAGAACTAGGGTCGATGCCTGGGTGGGGAAAATCCCCTGGAGAAAGAAATAGCAACCCACTCTAGTACTCTAGCTTGGAAAACTTCATGGCTGAAGGAGCCTCATAGGGTATGGTCCATGGGGTCTCAAAGAGTCAGACGCGACTGATAGACTTCACTTTCACTTTCTTTTGACTATGATCAAGTCAATTAGACTGCTTAGTTTATTCTTGCTTTGTCTATTGAGAGCTTGTTCCATGCTCTCCTGAATTTATTTTACATAATTCAGGTTTCATTGTTCTTCTTTCTCATATTTTATGATTATGCTGCTTTATAGATTTACTGTCTCAGTCCTAGTATCAGCCACATATTTAAAGACTCTTTATTCCTTTCCATTAAATAATGTTAATAAAAATTATCATGTGGGAACTTAATAATCTTAGCACAAAATGCATGGAAATACATACACATGTATACCAGACTATAAATAAACATGGTTATGAAGATTTTCACATGGAGATAGATGTTTGTGTATTAGGCTAAAGATAGATTATCATGAGGTCTCCAACCTGATTTCTTATGATATACATATTACAACCTTCTCTCTTTGTCTGCCTGTAACTTCCCACTCCAGTGATAAGAAACTTGATTTCTATTACTTGTCATTTATCAAATTCAGTGCTTGCTCCAATCAATGACTGAAATAGTAGTTTCAGTCCTCTTAACTATCAACTCCCTGTAGAAAGAACTTACAGAGATCATTGCTTATGTTTGGTACATTTTGCCTTTGGCCTGCAGATTATATTCATTTCCACACAGAACTTATGTCAGATAATGTTGTCCTAACACTGAGTGGCTTTTTTTTTGTTTGTTTTTTACAAAAATTTCTTCTTCATTTTTAATCTCTTTGCTGTGCTGTGGCATGTGGGATTTTAGGTCCCTGAGCAGGAATTGAACCCACCTCTCCTGCATTGGCAACGTGGAGTCTTAACCACTGGGCCATCAGGGAAGTCTGAAGCTTTTCATATTTTTCTCAATTTGTTAGATTCTTTGTTAAATTCTGCATTCCAGTCTTTGACACTCCCATACCATGAATTAATAAATGTTAATAGGTACTACTTTAATTGTTGGGTTCTGAAAACAAAAATCTATGTGCTTACACAAATGCATAGTTGCAGGTGTTCATCACTAAAGTATCATGTGAAATATTTCAGCCACAAATTCCATAAATTGTTTATTGTGTCTATTTTAACTTTTCTAGAATGTCTTATAAGGTCATACAGTGTGTAGCACTTGAGGCTGGATTCCTCCATTTCGTAATATAAGTGTTAGATTCATGCTTTTTTTTTTTTTTTAAATAAATGCGTTAGTTGTTCATTCCTTTATATGTCTGAATACTATTGTATTGCATTATATGAAACGAAAAATAATTTTCCCTCTACCCTCAGTGTTCTTCATTGAGATGCTCATAATGAAAGGGAGATGGAATGGGGAAAAACAATCAGAAGTCTAATATATGCCATACATACCTCCTGTATAGTTGAAAGATACCTGGGAAAACTGAGTCACTTCCTGAAATGGTCCAAGACTTTACCTTAAATTCTATCATCAGCTAAGAATGAAAGAAGAAGGTTAGGGGATGGAAGAAGCCATTTAAGGGAGATTATTAAGTGAAGCACTGTAAACAAAAGTATGGTGGTTATGCAGATTAACATCCAGGTCCATTCCATAGATCTTCTTGTTAGTCAAGTCATTCTTGATATTTAGTCATCCTCCATTTCCTTGTCCAGAGATGGAAGCATCCTTACAAATGGAGATATCCATAAAAAACAGAAATCCACTTTATAAGATGGCATTTCTCCTTGGTTTAGAAAATTCTCTGGGGATCCTTTTTTTTGAAATTAATCAGTCTAAAATAATCTTTTTGTCAAATGGGCATATTTTGGGTGTGCTGTTTTGTGATACCCTTGAAATGTCTATGCCCTAATTTACCTGTGAATGCACATCTATGTAAGGATATCCTGATGTTTTTAATTGTTATGAATTATGAATAGTGCTCTCATACATTACTTGGTAGTCAATTTTATTTCAATTTTCCAAAGCAGTTGTCTAAATACAAGAGGTGCACTTCTTGATTCTTAAGGTGAGACTCTTGAGATTTGGAGAAATGTGCCAAACTGTCTTCCAGAGTTGACTGTACATACATTCCACCAGCATCCTGATTATGCCCTTGTATGCTTATTTACAAACTCTTTATCTTCTTTGGCCAGGTCTGTGTTTCAACCTTCACCAATTTGGATACTATGGATACAGTCTTGAATAATTGAAATTTTCTAAGAATCTGTCCATTTCTTCCATTTATCAATTTTATTGACATATAGTTGTTCATAATAGTCTATTATAATCCTTTGTATGTCTGCATTGTTTGTTGTAACCGCTACCCAGTTACAAGTTCTGGGAGGTCGGTTCACCATGGAGACTGTGGACATGCGACTCATACAGAGGTTCTAAGAGGTAGGGTTCCCCTTGAGACTGTGGACGTGTGAGCCCAGGTACGGTACTTGGAGGCAAGGTCAACCTGGAGACTGTAGATGTGTGAGCCTAGGTGTGGATTCTTGGAGGTGGGGTCACCGGGAGTATGGAATTGTGAAGCCAGGTACAGGGTCTTGAGGGTGGGATTACCCTGGAGACTGAGTATGTGATCACTGGTACCGGATGTTGGAAGGGGTGTCCCCTTTGAGACTGTGCATGTGTGACCCCAGGTACAGGGCCTGGGGAAGGGCTTCACCATGGGTACTGGATATGTGACCCCAGGAAAAGGGTGTGGAGTGTGGGATCACCCTTGAGACTGTGGCGGTGTGTCTGCAGGTACAGGGTCTGGGAGGCAGTAACCCTGGAGACTGGAACTTTGACCTCAGATGGAGGCACTGTGAGGTGTTGTCACCCCAGAGACTGAAGACATGTAACTCCGGGTTCAGAGTCTGAGAGGGCTGTCACCCTGGAGACAGTGGACATGAGACCCTGGGTGCAGAATCTGGGTGGTGGGGTCACCTTGGATACTGTGGATGTGTGAACCCACAAACACGGTCTTGAGTGTGGGGTTACCCTGGAGACTGTGGACGTGTGATCCCAGTTGCAAGGTGTAGGGGGCGAGATCACCATGAAGAGGGTGGATGTGTGACTCCAGGTTCTGGTCTGGAGGATGCAGTCACCCTGGAAACTGTGGATATGTGACCCCAGTTTCAGCGTCTGGAAGGTTATCACCCTGGAAAGTGTGGATGTGTGACCCCAGGTTCAGGGTTTGGGGAGAAGTGTCATCCTGGAGACTGTGGATATTTGACCCCATGGACAAGGACGGGGTGGTCACCCTGGAGAATGTGGACATGTGAGCCCAGGTGCAGTGTGTGAAATGGAGTTCACACCAGAGAATGTGAACATGTGAATCCAGCTGCAGGGTAGGGGAAGACAGTCATCCTCGAGATTGTGGATGTGTGGAAACAAGTACATTTCCTGGCAGGGTGGGGTTACCCAGGAAACTGTGGACAAATCACCCCAGGTACATATTATGAGAGGTGGAGTCACACTGGAGACTGAGGACATGTGATCCCACTTACAGAGTCTGGGAAAGAGGTTACACTGGAGCCTGTGGACTGTGATCACAGGTTCAGTGCCTGGGATGTGACATCACACAGGAGACTGTGGACTTGTGACCCCAGGTGCAGGGTCTGGGAGAGAGTAACACTGGAGACTGGACGTGTGGCCCCAGGTACAGGATTTTGGATGAGTCACTCTGGAGACTGGATATGTGATTGCAGGGGGAGTGTCTGCAAGGGTCTCACCTTGGATAAAGTGTATGTGTGAGCCAAGGTACAGGGTCTGGAAGTTGGGGTAACCCTGGCGACTGTGCCCATGTCACACCAGGTACAGCATCTGGGAAGGGGTGTCATCCTGGCCACCATAAACATGGTACCCCAGGTATAGGGTCTGAGATATGGGATTACCCTGGAAACAGAGGCCAAGTAAACTAAGGTACAAAGTTTGGTGAGGGGGGGGGTCACACAGAATACTGTGGATGTGTAACCCCAACTTCAGGGTCTGGGTGGTGTGTCATCCTGGAATCTATGGATGTGTGACCCCAGGTGGAAGAGGGGAGTCATATTGGATACTGTGGCCACGTGATTCCAGGTGCGGCACCTGAGACATGGGGTCACACAGGAAACTGTGGATGGGTGAGACCAGGTGCTTGAACACAGAGGGTTTACACCCTGGTGTATGTGGATGTGTGAACCTGCTTCAGGGTCTGTGAAGAGTGTCACTCTGGAGAATGTGGAAATCTGATCCCAGGGTTCCTCTAGAGTTGCAGTGGGGAACATGGGGTTCCTGTCCAGTTGTATCAGAGGACTCAAAGCTGCCCTCTACTTGCAGTGGGAGCTCAGTGTTCCTCTCCAATTGTGGCATGGAACTCAGGGTTCCACTCGAGGCCTGGTGAGGAACTTGTGTTCCTCTTGAGTTGATAAGTTACCCAGGGTTCTTCTAGACTTGTGGTGGGGCCTCCTCTCGAGTTTCCTTGGGGTAAGTCATCTCTAGCAGGGATGTGCAGGGCGGCTCCTTTCTTGTCGCAATCTGCGTGTGGCTACTCACTAGTTTGGGCATGGGATTTCTCTCGTTGTGTTCAGGTGCAACTCTGTGGTTGTGGGGTGTTTGATTCTCTCTGGTTGTGGTGATCAAGCTCCTCTCTGGTTGCGGTGTGAGGTTCGTCTCTATTAGCAACAGACGGGCTCCTCTCAAAGTGTGATGTCTATTAGGTTCCTCTCGAGTTGCAGGGCAATGTCCTCTCTGGTTGGAGTGTGTGGGGCTCCATGGGGAAGGTCCTCTATTTTTGGCGATAGTGTTTCCTCACTAACATTAGGGGGATTGCTTCTTTCTAGTTGTGAAGGATGCCACGCAACTTACTTCAGGTAGCTCGTCTCTATTTGTGGAAGAGAGGCTTCTCTCTAGGTGTGATGTCCTGGGGGAATCCACTCCAGTTTTTCTGGGGGAATCTGCTTCACTTTTGTCCGGGAGCCCCAGTATCATTATGACTAGTCGCCCCTTTTCTTGTTATTTCCTAGGGCTCCTGTCAAATTGCAGCAGGGAACTCGGTGTGCCGCTTGTTACAGCAGGTGACACAGGCTTCCTTTAGAGTTGTGGTGGAGCCTCCTCTCGAGCTTCAGTGGGGAAGATCCTCTCTAGTAGCTCTGTGCAGGCTACCTCTGTCTACCTGCATTGTGTGGGATGCTACTCTCTAGTTGCAGCATGGGGTGCCACTCTAGTTGCAGTGGGGGTCCACTCTTTATTTGTGGTGGGTTGGCTCCTCTCTACTTGTCATTTGCAGACACCTCTCTAGTTGTGTCAGGGAGGCTCCTCTTTAGTTGTGGCAGTCGGGCTTCTCTCTAGTTGTGCTAGAGTGCTCTCCTCAAACTGATGGGAGTGGCTATTGTCTCGTTGTGATGTGAAAGGGAACTTTTTCTAGCTTTAATGTGTAGGAGGCTACTCTCTAGTTGTGACAATGGGAGGCCTCTGTAGTTGTAACATGGTGCGCTGCACTCTACTTGTGGAAGGAGGTTTCTGTCTAATTGTGATAGATGGGTATGCTCTCTAATGGCAATGTTAAGGGGGGGATATCTCTAATTGTGGAAGGGGTCTCTTCTCTAGCTGCAGTGTTGGCCTCCTCTTTCATTGTGATTCGTGTGAGAATCCCACTCTAGTTGTGATGCACATGGGCACTTTTTGATAATTGTGATGTGTGGGGCACTCTCATATCGACCTGTGGGAAGGGTGTCCACTCTAGGTGTGGCAGTGGTTCTCCACTCTAAATGCGATGTAAGGGAAGGCGGAGCACCTCTCTAGTTTTGGCAGTGTGCTCCTCTAGTTGTGCCTGAGGGTCAACTATCTAGTTGTGGCTTGTATTCAACTCTCCAGTTTTGGCGGTTGGACTTCTCTCTAGTTGTGATGTCCCGGGACGCTCCTCCCTAAGTGTATTGTGCCTGGGGAAGTCCTCTTCATCTGTGCAGTGGGAATTCCTGTCTTGTTGCATCAAGCTGTGCAACGCTTCTCTAAATGCAGTTTTCTGGCTCATCTCTATTTGTGGTTTGGTGGGCTACTCTCTAGTAGTGGTGTAGAGCCTCCTCTCTAGATGAGATGTCTGAGACTGCTCCTCTCTAGGAGCGGGGTGCAGGGCCTCTTTCTTCATGCAGTATCATGGTGGGCTCCTTTCTTGCTGCAGTGTGTGGGCTCCTCTCTAGATGTGGTGGGGGACGCCTCTTGAGTTTCATCGGGAGACTTGGTATTCCTGTCGAGGTGAGGCAGGGCCTCCACTCGAGTTTTAGTGGGTTAGCTCCCCTCGAGTAGCATTGTGCAGGGTGGCTTCTGTTTACTTGTGATGTGTAGGTGGTTAAACTCCCTGAGACATGGGTCTCCCCTCTAGCTGGTGTGGGGGCCAACTCTTAGTTGTGTTGGTTCTGCTACTCTCTCGTTGTGGTGTGCAGTCTCCTCTCAAGTTGTGTTAGGGATGTCATCTCTATTTATGGTGTTCTGGGACACCTCTAGAGCTGCAGTAGAATGTTCCTCTCGAATTGGGAAGGGAGTTTCCTCTCTGGTAGCGATGTGCACTGGCACTATTTCCAGGTGCAATATTTGTGAGCCTACACTCTAATTTTTGCAAGGCCCCTCCTCTTATGTTGTGGCATGGGAGACTCCTCTCTAGTTGTGAAAGGAGGCTTCTGTGCAATTGTGATGTGTGGGAATGCTCCTTTCAAGTGGCAATATTCAAGGGGCTGCTCTCTATTTGTGACATGGGGTCTATTCTCTGGATATGGCGAGGATGCTCCTCTCTGACAGTGGTAGGGGTGTGTACTCGACTTGCAGCCAGGGATTGTATCTATTGGCAGTGGAGCAGACCCTCTCTAGGTGCAATGTCCAGGGTTTCCTCTCCTATTGCGGTGGTGGGACACTCTCCAGTTTTGGCAGGTGAGCTCTTCTCTCATTGTGGCCATGGGCTTCTCTTGAGCTGTGGTATAGGGCTCCTCTCAAGTTCAGGAGGGGACGCGGGGCTACTGTGTAGTTGGGGTGGTGATTCCTCCAAGGGTTCTATGGGGGAGTTTGTTCTCTCTACTTGTGGCATTGGGGATTCCTCACTAGTTTTCACGGGATTCCTCCAGTCTAGTTGTGACAGGCTCACCTCAAGTTATTACAGGGGCTTCCTCTATTCACAGCAGAGGGGCTTCTCCCTAGGTGCAATATGCTAAAGGGCTCCTATGTAATTATGGCAGGGAATATTCCCAAGTTTTGGCGGGGCATCTCCTAGCTTTGTCCTTGGGGGCTCCTTCGTTGTGATGGCACAGGGCTCTTCTAGAGATGCAGTGGGGGACTTGGGGTTCCTTTCAAGTTGGGACAGGTGACTTGGGGTTCCTTTAGAGTTGTGGTGGTGCCTCCTTTTGAGCTGCTTGAGTCAGGTCCTCTCTAGTTTTAATTAGCAGGCTGCCTCCTGTCTACTTGTGATGTGCAGTAGGCTACTATAATAGTTACAGCATGGGACTGCACTCTAGTTGTAGTGGGGTGAACTGACGCTTTTGTTTCCACTCCTCTCTAGTTGTGGTTTGGACTCATCTCTAGCTGTGGTTTACAGGCTACTCTCTAGTTGTGGCAGGGTAGGACTCCTCTTTAGTTGTGGTATGAATCTACCTCTTGTTGTGATATACTTCTCTCAAAATGTAGCAGTGGTGGCTTCTCTTAGGAATCCTCTCGAGTTACCTCAGTGCTTGGGGCTCATCTCGATTTGTGATGGGGAACTCGGTGTTCCTCCTGAGTCACAGCAGGGGAGTTGTACGTCTTCTCCAGTTGAGGTGGGGAGCTCAGGGTTCCTCTTGGGTTTCAGCGGGAAACTCAAGATTTCTCTTGAGTTGTGATGTGAAAACTCAGGGTTCATCTCGAATTACAACAGGGGAGTCAAGTCTCCTCTCGAGTTGAGGCGAGGAACTTGTGTTTCCTCTCGAGTTGCAGCAGGGGAGTCAGGCCTCCTCTCAATTTGTTAATGGGAACTCAGGATTCCTCTCTAGTTGCAAAAGAGGCCTTGGGTTTCCAATCGAGTTATAGCTGGTAACACTGGGTAGCTCTCAAGTTGCAGCACGATTCTTGGGGTTCCTTTAGAGTTACAGTAGGGTACTCAGAGTTCCTCTCGAGTTGTTGCAAGAACTCAGGATTCCTCTTTATTTACAGTGCAGAACTCTTGGTTCCACTTGAGCCATGGCAGGGAACACAGGTTTCTTCTCAATTTGGGGACTACTCATGGTTCCTCTCATGATGTACTGGGACCTCCTCTCGTGATATCTTGGGGAAACGGGTCTCTAGAAGGGATGTGTAGGTTGACTACTCTCTTGTTACAATGTGCGGGTGACTACTCAGTAGTTTTGGCATGGAACTTCTCTCTAGATAAGTTTGGGGTCAACTCTATAACTGTGCTGTGTCCAATTCTCTCTAGTTGTGGTCTGCAAGCTCCTGTCCAGTTGTGTTTTTAAGGTGGTCTCTATTAGCAGCAGAAGAGTTCCTCTCTATGTGTGATACCCAGCAGGCTCCTATCAAGTTTTAGTAGAGGGCTCCTCTCGAGTTGTGAGGCTGTGTAATTTTTGGTTGGGGTGTGGGTGGTTCCATGGGCAGTATTCTTTCTACTTTTGGCAATAGAGGTTCTTAATATTCATGGGCTTTCTTCTCTCTAGTTGTGAGTGATTCCATTCAATTTAATTCAGGGAGCTTATTTCTATTTGCTTCAGAGGGTCTTCTCTCTAGGTGTGATTTCCTCGGGGATTCCATTCTAATTATGCCTGGGAAATCCACTACAGGTTTGCCAGGGGAGCTTCTCTGTCCTTTGGCCAGGTTACGCTTTCTTGTTACAGCATAGTGTTCCTGTCAGATTGCAGTGGGGAACTTTGCCTTTCCCTTGAGTTTCAGGAGGGGACTTGGGGATCCTTTAAGTTGTGGTGGAGCCTCCTCTTGGATTGCACTATGGCTGATACTCTAGAAGTGATGTGCAGCCTGGCTCCTGTCTTGTTGCAATTTGTGGGACTCTACTCTCTAGTTGTGGAATGGGGCTCCACTCCAGTTGCAGTCGGGATCCACTCTTTATTTTGGTGGGTCAGCTTCTCTCTAGTTGTCGTTTGCAGACTCCTCTCTAGGTTTGGCATTGGGGCTTCTCCTCTCTAGTTTTGGCAAGGGGAGTCCTCCTTAGTTGTGTAGCTGGGCTCCTCTCTAGTTGTGTTAAAGTGCTCTTCTCAAATTTGGATGAGTGTCGCTCCTCTTTGATTGTGAAGTGAAGGGGCAATTTTTTCTAGTTTCATTGTGCAGGTGGCTACTCTCTAGTTGTGGTAGTGGGTGTTTTCTTTAGTTGTGGCATGGTAGGCTCCTGTCTACGAGTGGCAAGGGCCTTCTGTCTAATTGTGATGTGTGGGTATGCCCTTCTCTAATGGCGATGTTCAGGGGGGCTTATCTCTAGTTGTGACAGGAGTCTCCTCTTTAGTTGCAATGTTAGCCTCCTTTTTCATTTTGATCCATATAGGAGTTCCACTCTAGTTTTGATGTGCATGGGAACTTTTCTCTAATTGTGATATGTTGGGCACGCTCCTATCTATCTGTGCAAGGGATATTCACTCTAATTATGTCAGTGGTGCTCCACTCTTAAAACACTCCACAGTGGTGCATTTTAAGGCGGGGGTGGCACATCTGTAGTTTCAGGAATATGCTCCTTATGCCTGAATGTCAGCTATCTAGTTGTAGCATGTATTCAACTCTCTAGTTTTGTCAGTTGGGCTTCACTTTAGTGGTTAAGTCCTGCAGTGCTCTTCCCTAGTTGTACTCTTCCTGGGGTTTTCCTCTCTAATTGTGAAGTGGGAATTCCTATTTTGTTGCGTTATGCTGTGCTGCTCCTCTCTAGGTGCAGTTTGCTGCCTCATCTCTATTGTGGTTTGAGTGGCTGCTCTCTTGTATTGAAATGGATCCTCCTATCTAGATGTGTGTGCAAGACTGCTTCTCCCTAGGGGCGGGTGTGGGGCCTCCTTTCTACATACAGTGTCCGATTTGGCTCCTCTCTTGTTGCAGTGTGTGGGCTCCTCTCACGTTGTGGTGGGGGACTCCAATCGAGTTGCCCTGGGAGACTTATTGTTCCTCTCATGTTGAGGTAGGTCCTCCACTCTAGTTTTCTTTTTTTGGGGAGGAGGAGTGGCTCCTCTCTAGTAGCATTGTGCAGGGTTGCTTCTGTTGAATTTCGATGTGTGAGTGGCTAAACTACCTGTGGCATGGAGCTCCTCTCTAGTTGGTTTGGGGGGTCAACACTTAGTTGTTTTGGGTGTGCTCCTCTATGGTTTTGTTGTTCAGACTCCTCTTGAGTTGTGTTAAGGGAGGTCTTCCCTAGTTGTAGTGTTTTGGGGGGGGGAGCACCTCTAGAGTTGTGGTGGAGTGTTCCTCTTGAATTGACATGGGTGTTTGCTCTTTGGGTGTGATGTGTGCAGGCACTCTTTCCAGGTGCAATATCTGCAAGCCTACTCTCTAATTTTGGCATGTCACCTCCTCTTTAGTGGTGGTGTCTGTGCCTCCTCTCTTGTTTTGGCAGAAGACTTCTGTCTAATTGCATTGTGCTGAAATGCTCCTCTCAAGTGTTGATGCTCAGTGAGCTTCTCTCTATTTGTAGCATGTGGTCTACTTGCTAGTTTTGACTAGTTTTGTCCTCTCTGACATTTGTAGGGGCATCGACCCGACTTGCAGGAGTGGGTTCGTCCCTTTTTATTTCTGTGGAAGTGACCCTCTATAGGTGCAATGTCAGAGGTCTACTTTCTAGCTGTGGTAAGGGTCATACTCTCCAGTTTTGGTGGATGGGCTCCTCCCTTGTTGTGGCCATTGGCTTCTCTCTCATTGTGCCATAGGCCTCCTCTCAAATTCCGAAGGGTTTTTGGGCTCCTCTCTTATTGCAGAGTACCTCATCTGGGGGCTATCTGTAGGGTGGGTGTTCACTCTACTTGGTGTTTAGGGGCTTCTTACTGTTTTTCATGGGGTTGTGACTCCACTCTAGTTGTGACAGGCTTCTCTTGAGTTACTTCAGTGTCTTCATCATTGTTGGCAGCACAGGGGATCCTCTCTAGGTGCAATGTGCCAGAGGGCTCCTCTCTAGTTTTGGCAGGGAATTTTTCTCCAGTTTCGGTGGGGTGTCCTAGTTTCATCGCTGCGGGCTCCTTCCTTGTGAAGGTAACGGATTCCACTCAAGTTGTGATGAAGGACTTGTTGTTCCTTTCAAGTTGTGACAGGTGACTCGGGGTTCCTTTAGAGTTGTGTAGGTGCATATTCTTGAGCTGTATGGAGCAGCTCCTCTCTAGTAGCAATTAGCAGGCTGGTTCCTGTCTAGTTGTGATGTGTGGTATGCTACTGTATAGTTATAGCCTAGGATTCCACTCTAGTTGCAGTGGGGGTCAACTGACAGTTTTGTTTCTGTTACCCTCTAATCGTGGTTTGCATATTTGTCTACAGTTGTGGTGGGGTTGGAGGCTCCTCTTTTGTTGTGGTATGGGTACTCCTCTTTGGATATTATAACATACTCCTCTTGGACTGTGGTGAGGGTGCTTCTTCTCTGGTTGTTATGTGAAAGGGCACTTTTTCCAGTTGTGGGGTGAAGGAATATACTCTCTAATTGTAGCAAGGTACATCATCTTTCCTTGTGGTGTGTTGACCTCTTCTCTACTCATAGCAGGGAGGGTATGTTTAGCTGTGATGTGTTGATGTGCTTCTCTCTAGTGTCAATAATCAGCGGGAATACTGTCTAGTTCCCATGCGGTTCTCTCGTCTAGTTGTGGTGTGGGGCTTCTCACTTATTATGATCTGAGGGAAAGGTCCTTTCTAGGTGCGGCGGCCTTTTTTCTAGTTGTGTTGTGTAGGCTCCTGTCTTGTTGTGGAAGGATTCTGCTTTATAGTTGTGACAGGGGGCTCTGAGCTAGCTTCAGGGTGCATGAAGCTCTCAACTTGTGGCTTGGGCTCCTCTCCAGTTGTTGCATAATTCACCTCTTGAGTTGCTGCAGGAGGCACCTCTCGAGCTTTGGTGGGTGGCTCATCTGAAATTCAGATAGAAATGGAAACCAACTTCAGTATTCATGCCTGGAAAATCCCATGGATGGAGGGGCTTGGTAGGCTACAGTCCATGGGGTGGCCAAAAGTCACACACTACTGAGCAAATTCACTTTAATTTTTTGTCATAGGCCCCCAGTGGCTAAGATGGTAAAGAATCTGCCTGGGATGCAAGAGACCTGGGTTTGATCCCTGGTTCAGGAAGATCCTCTGGAGAAGGGCATGACAACCCACCGTGGCATTCTTGCCTGTAGAATCCCATGGACAGAAAAGTCTGTCTAGCTACACAGACCATGGGGTCACAAAGAGTCGGAAATGACTGAGAAACTAACACACAATCATCTGTAATTGTGGTGGGGTACTCCTTTCTAGCTGTGGCATGGCACCTTCCTTCCAGTTGTGTTTTGCTGATGAGCTCCACTTAAGTTTCAGAGGGAAGCTCTTCTCCAGGTGTGATGGTGGACTCATCTATGGCTTTAATATGGGGGCCTCTTTCTAGCTATAGTGTGCAAGGTCCTCTGTAGTTGTAGTGAGGTGCTCTTCTTTCGTTTTGATGTCTGTGGGGATTCCTCTCTCATTGCAATGTGAAGAGGGTCGCCTCACTAGTTGTGTTGTGATGCTTGTCTCTCTTTGCAGTGAATGGGCTCCTCTCTAGATGTGATGTCTGGAGGGCTCCTCTTCCGTTGTGGACAGGGGTTTCTCTCAAGTTGGGTCGAAGTTCTCCTCTACAATTTTCCCAGGGTACTCGGAACTCATCTTGATATGTGGTTGTGCCTCCTCTAACATTTGTCATGTGGAGAGCTACTTGGCAAGGGGTCTTCTCTAATTTTGCACTATGGGTTCCTCACTAATTTTGGTGGGGTTGACTGCCTCTAGTTGTGACAGATGGTCAACTTTCTCGTTGTGGTGAGGGAGCTCCTCTCCAGTTGCATTTGTGGGGGGCTTTTCTTTAATAGTGTTGGTTTATCTGGGGATCTTCTCCACGTGAAGAATGCAGGCTCCTCTGGAGTTTTAGCGGGAGGCATATCTATTGTTAAGATGGGCTGTACTCTAAGTCTAATTTCAGGTGCTCCTGTTTAGTTGTGGGGAACTTCTCTCTAGTGGTGTTGTGTTGTGTTATCTCTAGTGGTGGCAGGGTGTAACTTTCTTATTGTGACAAAGGACTCCAAGATAGTTGTGTTGTTCATGGGGGTCTCTCATTATAGTGGGTTCATGTTTCTATTTGAGGTCATGGACTCCTCCATATTTGTCTCAGGAAACACATATAATTTTGCTGTGGGTGCTCGAGGCTCCTCTAAAAGCAGGCAGAGGATCCTTTAAAGATGAAGTAGGGGGCTCCTCTGGAGTTCCTTTGTTGAGGTCCTCTCTAACTGTGGCTGGGGACTCCAATTTACCTGTGGCATGGGGGTTTCTTTCTAGTTGTGATGTGTTGGTAAGGTCCTCGCGAGTATCAGTGGGAGTTCTTCTGTAGTTGTGGTGGGTGATTATCTCCAGCTACACTGTGGCTGCTCCCTTCTTCTGTGGTGTGCTGGTGGGCTTCTCTCTAGATGTGATATGCAGGCTTCTTTCTAGTTATGGTGAGTGTCTCTTTAGTTGCAATATCTGAGGAGAGTCCTCCCTCATTGCAATTTGAAAAGGCTTCCTTTCTTGTGGTGGGGTAGCTCATCAATATTTGCCACAGTGTGACTCTAATCTAGGTATGACGTGTAGGGGCATCGTCTCCCATTATGTCCATTGGCTTTTATCACGTGGGAGTGGAGTTCTTTTCTTGAGTTGTGGCAGTTTATTCAGAGCTCCTACAGTGTTGCAGTATTCCTTCCTCTTGGGTTGTGATAGGGAGCTCATCAGGTGGCTCTGCTCTTCTTTTGACACAAGGTGTTCCTCACGAATTTTAGCGTGGTTACTCCTCTCTACTTGTGAGGGCCTCCTCTCGATTTACTTCAGGGTCTCCCCTCTATTTGCAGCAGAGGGGAGGTGCGTGATTCTCTACGTGAGATGTCTTCGTAAACTCCTCTCTACTTGGGCGAGAAACCTCTCCAGTTTTGGTGGAGATATCCTGTCATTGTGACCAGTGATTCCTCTCGTGTTGCAGCAAAGAACTCTCTGGTACCTCTCTAGTTTCCTTGACAGTGGAGTTTCTCAATTATTGCAGTATGCAGGGGAATCTATACATATGCGGTATACAGACTCCTCTCTCATTTTGGCATGTGGCCAAAGCTAGCTGTGGCCAAGGGCTCTGTATAGTTGCACTTGTCTAGGGGTTTTTCTCTAGTTGAGGTGTGGTGCCTCTTTCACGTTGTTGCAGTCATTACTCTATTTGCTGTGAGCAAGGTACTACTCTCTAGTTGAGGTGGGATAATCCAATCTAGTTTGACCCAGAAACCTCCTCTCTAGTTGCAGTGGAGGTGAACACTCTATCTGTCGTGGGTGGTCTAGTCTGTAGTTGTGGTGGGGTTCCCCTCTCTAGTTGCATTGGGCATGGGTTTTCCTTAACAGTTGCTATGTGTTGTGGGGCTCTTCTCCAATTCTGATACATGGACGCCTCACTGGTGTGGTGAGCTGCAGTTCTCTAATTGTGCCTTTGGTGGTTCTTCCTTCTAGTGATGTGTGCCTGGGTTCCTCTTGTGGTGGTGTGGTGCTCCTCTCTAGTCATGCTGAGGTCTTATCTTGATTTGCAATGGGAGCTCCTCTTGAGTTGAGGCAGTGGATTCTGAGCCCCTCTTGAGCACTGATGGTTGAACCTCTCAAGTTGCACCAGGGGGTTTGAGGTCCTTTTGAGTTGTGTTGGGAAACTAAGGGTTCCTCTGGAGTTGCAGCAGTAGGCCCCGATCTCCTGTCGAGTTGTGGCAGGTACTTGGTTTTCCTCTGGATTATAGTGCACAACTCAGTTTTCCTCTCAATTTTCCATGAAACACTCCTCTTGGTTTGAGGCAGGGGACTCAGAGCTTCTCTCGTGTTGCGATGATGCTTCCTCTTGAATTGTGGTGTGTTGTCTCCATGGAGGGGGGAGTCCTGTCTACTTTTGGCACCGGGGTCTCCTTACTAGTTTATTGTGGGATTGATACTCTCTAATTTTGAGTGGCTTCTCTTGAGTTACTTCAACGGCTCATCTCTATTTGCTACAGAGTATCCCCTATAAGTTGGGATGTCCCAGGGGCTGCTCTCTAGTTGTGGTGAGGGCATCCTCTCCAACTCCGGTGTTGGAGTGCCTCTGACTTTGTTGCTGGGAGCTCCCCTCGTGATACAGTATAGGGCTCCTCTTGAATTGAGGCAGATTCTCTCAGCTCCTCTTGAGTTGTGGTTGTGGTCTTGGGAATCCTCTCAAGTTGCATTGGGGGGCTAGGATCTAGTCTCAGTTTGTGATGGGAAACTCAAGGTTCTTCTCGAGTCGCAGGAAGAGAGTCGGACATCCTTTCGAGTTGAGGTAGAGAACTCAGGGTTCCTCTCGAGTTGCAAAAGGGGACTTTGGCCCACTAGAATTGCAGCTGGAAATTCGGAGTTCCTCTACAGTTGCAGCATAAAATTCGAGCTTCCTATTAAGTTGCAACAGGGGACCTGGGGCTCTACTCAAGTTGTGGCTGGGAAGTCGGGGTACCTCTTGAGTTGCAGCAGGTGACTCAGAGCTCCTCCCAAGTTTCAGTGGGATCTCAGGATTCCTCTCCAGTTTCAGCGTGAGAATTAGTGTTCCACTCAAGCTGTGGAAGGGAATTCAGGGTTATTCTCCATTTGGGGTGTACTCCATGTTCCTCTCATGTTGCTCTGGGGCCTCCTCTCAAGTTGTATTGCTGTGAGTCATCTCTAACAGGGATGTTCAAGGAGGCTGTTGCAATGTGTGGATGGCTACTCACTAGTTTGGCATGTTTTTTTTTTTTTTTTCTCTAGTTTGGGTCAGATTCAATTCTGTAGCTGTGGTGGCTTTGATTCTCTCTAGTTGTGGTGTGCAAGCACCTCTCTAGTTGTGGTTGGGGACTCCTCTCTACCTGTGGCATGGGTGTTTCTTTCTAGTTGTGATGTGCTGTGGGCTCCTTTGTAGGTGTGATGGGGGATTATCTCTAGCAGTAGTGTGGTTTCTCCTTTCTAGTTGTGGTGTGTTTATGGGCTAACCTCTAGTTGTGGTATGTGTGCTCCTTTCTGGTCATGGTGAGGGGGTCATTTGCTGCAATACTTGTGGGAAGTCCTCTCTCATTGTAACATACAGGGGCCTCCTTTCTGGTTGTGGTGGAAGGGCTCATCCATATTTGCTGAAGTGTGGCTCCTCTCTTTTTATGATGTCTATGTACATCCTCTCACCTTGTGGCCAATGGCGTCTCTCAAGTAGCTCAGCCTTCTTTTCTTGAGTTATGGCAGCATATCCAGGGCTCATCTCGAGTTTGAGTATTCCCACCTCTTAGGTTGTGATGGGGTCTCTGCAAAGTGGTTCTCCTTTTCTTTTGACACTAGGTATTCCTGAAAAGTTTTAGTTTTGTTACTCCTCTCTACTTGTGAAAATCTCCTCTTGGGTTACTTCAGAGGATTATCTCTATCTGGGATGCTTTGGTGGACTTTTCTATACTTCTGGAGGGAGAAACCTCTCCAGTTTTGGTGGAGGGCCCCTCTATCATTGTGACCAGTGTCATGTCTCATGTTTCAGGGAAGGATTTGGTGGTACCTCTCTAGTTGCATTGGGCAGTGGTGTTTCTTAGTCATTGTGGTATGCAAGAGACTCTTTACATAAGCAATGTGTAGGCTTCTCTCATTGTGGCTTGTTGTAAAAACACTAGATGTGGCCAGGAGCTGTAGTTGCACTGTACTAGGGGTTTCTCTCCAGATGTGGTGTGCTGCTCCTTTGAGTTGTTGCAATCATTAATATAGTTGCTGTGGGCAAGGTGCTACTCTCTAGTTGAGGTGGGATATACAATTTAGTTTTACCCAGAAGACTCCTCTCTAGTTCCAGTGCGGGTCAACACTCTAGTTGTGGTTCTTGATTAAGTCTCTTCTTGTGGTGGAAATCTCCTCTCTAGTTGCATTGGGCAGGGCTTTTCCTGAATAGCTGCAATGTGAGGTGGGTCTCTTCTCCAGATGTGATGTGTGAGAGCTTCTCTAATTGTGGTGAGCTGCACTTCTCTAATTGTGTTGTGGGTGCTCCTCTCTTGTAATGATGTGTGCCTGGACTCCTCTCTAGTTGTGCTGAGATCTTAGCTCAATTTGCTGTGAGAGTTACGATTGGGAACTCAGGGAGCCTCTCGTGGTGCCCCAGGGAGAGGTGCCCTCTCGAGTTGTTCTTGGGCCATCCAATCTCCATTCTCGTTGCGAGGGGGAGCTGGGCATTGCTCTCATGTCACTGCAGCGCACATAGACCCCATCTAGGCTTGTGTCCAGAAATTCCATGTTCCTCTCCAGTGGCGACAGGGGTCTCGGGATTGCTTTCAAGGTTCACCCTGGAAGTAAGGCCTCGTCTTGAATTGAAGTAAAGAACTCTGCTCTCCTCTCCAGCAGCGACAGGTATTTCTTGGATCCCATTGAGGGGCCTAAAGGGAGTCAAGCCCCCTCTGAAGTTTTGAGAAGGAATACGGGATTGCTGTCTAGGCCCTGCAGGAAAAGAAGGGCCTCATCTTGCGATGACGCAGGAATGTCGTGTTGATTCTTGAGTTCCGGCGCAACGTGGGTGGTTTCCCTCCAGGTAGGACGGGGGACTCGGGGAACCTCTCTTGTGGCCCCAGGGATACCCAGTCTCCATTCGAGTTGCGAGGGGGAGCGCGGCATTGCTCTTGAGTCATGGCAGGGGAATCAGGCGTCAAGACGCCTTGAAGGGGGTATCTCGAGGTCTTTCTCGAATTGTGGCAGGAAACCCTGGGTTCCCTCGACTTGTGACGGTGACCTCAGGGAGCTTCTCATGGTTCCCATGGGATGTCAGAAATACTGTGGACTTGGGAGTGGCCACTCAAGTCTCCACTGGGGTCGGTGTAATGGAAGAGGGCCTCCTCTCAAGTTGAGGCCGGAACCCCATGGTTCCTCGTCTGTTCTGACATAGGTCTTGGGTTGTGTATGCCGTTTCAAACAGGGAGTCAGGTCTCGACTTGTGTGGAGGCATGGAACTCTGCTTTTCTCTCGAGTTGTCAAAAATGTTAAAGGCCTCCATGTGAGTTGAACTTGGAATCTGGCCCTCTTTTCCAATTAGCAACTGGGGAATCAGAACTCCCTTCTTGTTGTGAGTGGATTCTCGCCTGACATTCGAATCTGTGCAAGGGGATCCGGCCTTATCTCGAGTGGATGGGGAAATACCTGACTTTCAAACTGTGAGAAGTCCCCCATGTTCCCCTCCAGTGTCAAGAGGTCCAAGCCTCCTCTCGAGGTGTGACAGGGATGTCTGCATTCCTTTCCAGGAGAAGCAGGGCAATCGACCCTCATCTCGACTTAAAGAGAGGAAAATAGGGCTCTTCTTTATTGTGGCTGAAGACTCAGCGTTCCTCTCGAGTGCGCCGAGTATCTGGGAAAACTTCTGGAGTTTCATAAAGCATTTCAAATACCCTTTTGAGTTCCAAGAGGGAAGGTGGGCTTTCTTTGGAAACGCTGCAGCATAAAAGGGCCTCTTCAAGCGTGCAGGAGAGAATTTCGTGGTTTGTGTGGAGTTGTGGCGGGAAGCTTAGGGTTCCTCTCGAGTTGGTGTCCACCTTGGGGACCCTCTCGTGTCTCCTCAGGAAGTCAGATCTCCTTTGGGGTTGCTCAGGGCACTTCCTGATTCCTCGTGCATCACTGTAGGGATGAATACGGCCTCATCTCAAGTTGAGATGAGGACTTCAGTGTTCCTCTGCATTTCTGACATCGATCTCGGGGTCTGTGCGGAGTTGGACAAGGGGAGTCCAGCCTCGTCTTGTGTTGAGGCAGGGAACTCCGCTTGCCTCTCGAGTTGTTCTTGGGGCATCAGGCCACTTGTCGAGTTGTATCTGGAACCTGCAGGTTTTTCCAGAGGATGCAACTGGGGTGTCAGTGCCCCTTCGTGTTGTGGCTTCATCCTTGGGATTACATTCGAAGAGGTGCCCAGGTATCGGGACTTCCCTTGAGTGGACTAGGAAATTGATGTCTTTTGGAATGTGGCATGACCCACGATGCTTCCTCTCGGGTTTCAATGTGAGACTGGCCTCCTCCTGAGGTGCAACAGGAAGGCCGGGATCCCTTTCCAGACCAAGCAGGGGAATCGACCCTCATGTCGAGATAAAGAGGGGACGAGGGGCTCATATTAATTTGTGCTGGGAAACTCGGTGTTTCTCTCGAGTGAGACCTGTATCTTGTGGAACATTTTGAGTTGCATCAAGGGTGTCAAGTACCATTTCGACTTTAAAGAGGGATTGTGGGATTTCCCTCGAGATGCTGTAGTGGAAAAGGGCCTCATCTGGCGAAGATGGGGGAACCTCCTCGTTTTTCTCCAGTTCTGGAGGGATTCTCGAGTTATGACGTGGAACTCAGGGAGCCTTTTGTGGTGCCTCAGGGAAGTCCAATCGCCATGCGAGTTTCGAGGGGTGGGGGGGGGGGCTGGGAATTGCACTCGTGTCACTGCAAGACAAATAGACTTCTTCTAGGCTTGTGTCCAGAAACTCCGTGTTCCTCTCAGGTGGTGACAGGGATCTCGGGGTTGCATTCAAGGTTCAACTCACGAATCAGGCCTCGTCTCAAGTAGAAGTAAAACTCCGCTCTCCTCTCGAGTTACGACAGGTATCTCTTGGAGCCCATTGAGTGGCATAAAGTGATTCAAACCTTCTGTGGAGTTTAGAGACGGGACTCGGGATTTCTCCTTACGTCCTGCAGGAAATGAAGGGCTTCACCTCGCAATGACGTAGGAATCTCGTGGTTTTTCTTGAGCTGCAGCGTGACGTGTGGGGTTTCTCTCGAGTAATGATGGAGAATTCAGGGAGTTTCTTTTGTGGCACCAGGGAATTCCATTCTCCTCTTGAATTGCAAGGGGAGCACGGCATGGCTCTCGAGTCATGGCAGGGAAATCAGGACTCAAGAAGCATTGAAGGGGAAAATCAAGGTCTTTCTTGAGTTGCGGCAGGAAAGCCTGGTTTCCCTCGACTTGTGACGGTGACTTCAGGGAGCTTCTCATGGTGCCTCTGGGAAGTTAGGAATACTGTGAAGTTGGGAGGGGCCTCTCAGGACTCCACTGTGTTCAGTGCAATGGAAGAGGGCCTCATCTCGAGTGGAGGCGGGAACCCCAGGGTTCCTCTACTGTTCTGACGTGGGTCTCGGGTTGTGTGTGCCAATTCAAACATGGAGTCAGGTCTCAACTTGTGTGGAGGCATGAAATTCTGCTTTCCTCTCGAGTTGTCAAAGGGGTTTCAGGCCTCCAGGTGACTTGAATTTGGGACCTGGGACTCTTTTTCAGATAGCAACTGGGGCATCAGAAATCCCATCATGTTGTGAGTTGTTTTTCAGCTGACATCCGAATCTGTGCAAGGGAATCAGGCCTGATCTTGAGTGGATGGGGAAATATGTGCATTTCGATTTGTGACAAGACCCCCAGATTCCCCTCCAGTTTCAAGTAGATACCAGTCTCCTCTTGAGATGTGAAGGGGACATTGGCATTCCTTTCCAGGTGAAGCAGGGCAATCCATACTCATCTCGACTTGAGGACGGGAAAACGAGGCTCTTTTTGACCTGTGGATGGAAACTCAGCTTCCTCTCGAGTGGGACCAAGTATCTGGGGAAACTTCTGGAGTTTCATAAAGCGTGTCTAGTACACTTTCAATTTCCAAGAGGGAACGTGGGGTTTCTTTGGAAATGCTGCTGCAGAGAAGGGCCACTTCAAGCATGCAGGGGAGAATTTTGTGGGTTTTATGAAGTTGTGGTGGGAAGCTTATGATTCCTCTCAAGTTGTCTGTCGAATTGGGGGACCCGCTCATGTCTCCTCAGGGAAGTCCAATCTCCTTTGGTGTTGCGAGGGGCACATCGGGATTCCTCATGCATCACTGCAGGGATGAATAGGGCCTCGTCTCAAGTTGAGGTGGGAACCTCAGGGTTTCTCTCCTGTTCTGACATTGATCTCGGGGTCTCTGTGGTGTTGGAACAGGCGAGTCAGGCCTGGTCTTGTGTTGAGGCATGAAACTCTGCTTGCCTTTCGAGTTGTTCATGGTCTGTCAGGCCACGTGTCGAGTTCTATTTCAAACGTGCTGCTTTTCTGCAGAATGCAACGTGGGTGTCAGTGCCCCTTTGTGTTGTGACTTCATCCTTGGGGTTACATTCGGAGAGGTGCCTGGGCATTGGGACTTAACTTGATTCAACGGGGAAATTGGTGTCTTTCGGAATGTGGCAGAACCCATGAGGCTTCCTCTCGAGTTTCAATGTGAGACCGGCCTCCTCCTGAGGTCCGACGTGAAGGTCGGGATCCCTTTCCAGACAAAATGGGGGAATTGAGCCTGATGTCAAGATCAGCAGGGGAGAAGGGACTAAGATGAAGTTGTGCCAGGAAACTCAGTATTACTCTCGAGTGAGACGGGTATGTCGGGGAACTTTTTGAGTTGCATCAAGTGTGTCAAGTACCATTTCGAATATCAAGAAGGAACATGGGATTTCTCTTAAGACGCTGCAGTGGGAAGGGGCCTCTTCTCGCGATGACGGGGTAACCTCGTGTTTTTTTCTCCAATTGTGACAGGATTTTCGAGTTATGACGTGGAACTCAGGGAGTCTCTGGTGTTACTCCATTGAAGTCCAATCTCCATTCGAGTTGCGAGGGGGAGCTGGGGTTTGCTCTTGAGTCACTGCAGGACAAATAGACCTCATCTATGCTTGTGTCCAGAAACACCATGCTCCCCTCCGGTGGTAACAGGGATCGCGGGGTTGCATTCAAGGTTTACCCGGGGAGTCAGGCCTCATCTCGAGTTGAAGCAAAGAACTCCACTCTCCTATAGAGATGCGATGGGTATCTCTTGGAGCCCGTTTAGTTGCCTAAATGGAATCAAGCCTCCCATGGATTTTTTTTTTCCTTTTTTTAAATTTTATTTTTTTAACTGTACAATATTGTATTGATTTTGCCATATATCAACATGAATCCCCCACAGGTATTAACATGTTCCCCATCATGAACATTCCTCCTTGCCCCCTCCTCATACTATCACTCTTGGTCGTTCCAGTGCACCATCCCCAAGCATCCAGTATCATGCATTGAACCTGGACTGGTGACTCATTTCATATGTGATATTATACATGTTTCAGTTCCATTCTCCTAAATCCTCCCTCCCTCTCCCTTGCCCACAGAGTCCAAAAGACTGTTCGGTACATCAGTGTCTCTTTTGCTGTCTCGTATACAGGGTAATTATTGCCATCATTCTATATTCCATATATATGCGTTAGTATACTGTATAGGAGTTTTTCTTTCTGTCTTATTTAACTCTGTATAATAGGCTCCAGTTTCATCCACCTCATTAGAACTGATTCAAATATATTATTTTTAATGGTTGAGTAATACAATACTCCATTGTGTATATGTACCATTGCTTTCTTATCCATTCATCTCCTGATGGAAATCTAGGTTGATTCCATGTCCTGGCTATTATAAACAGTGATGCGATGAACATTGGGGTACACGTGTCTCTTTCAATTCTGGTTTCCTCAGTGTGTATGCCCCGCAGTGGGATTGCTGGATCATAAGGCAGTTCTAGTTCCAGTTTTTTTTAAGGAATCTCCACACTATTCTCCATAGTGACTGTACTAGTTTGCATTCCAAGCAACAGTGTAAGAGGTTTCCCTTTTCTCCAAAAGCTTTCCAGCACTAATTACTTGTAGACTTTTGGATCGATTCTGACTTGCATGAAATGGTATCTCATTGTTATTTTGATTTGCATTTCTCTGATAATGAGTGATGTTGAGCATCTTCTCATGTGTTTGTTAGCCATTTGTATGTCTTCTTTGGAGAAATGTCTATTTAGTTCTTTGGCCCATTCTTTGATTGGGTCATTGATTTTTCTGAAATTGAGCTGTAGGTGTTGCTTGTATATTTTTGAGAATAGTGGTTTGTCAGTTGCTTCATTTGCTATTATTTTCTCCCATTCTGAAGGCTGTCTTTTCACCTTGCTTATAGTTTCCTTTGTTGTGCAAAAGCTTTTAAGTTTAATTAGGTCCCATTTGTTTATTTTTGCTCTTATTTCCAATATTCTGGAAGGTGGTTCATAGAGGATCCTGCTGTGATGTATGTTGGAGCGTGTTTTGCCTATGTTCTCCTCTAGGAATTTTATAGTTTCTGGTCTTATGTTTAGATCTTTAATGCATTTTGAGTTTTTTTTTGTATATGATGTTAGAAAGTGTTCTAGTTTCATTCTTTTACAAGTGGTTGACCAGTTTTCCCAGCACCCCTTGTTAAAGAGATTGTCTTTAATCCATTGTATGTTCTTGCCTCCTGTGTCAAAGATAAGGTGTCCATATGTGCGTGGATTATCTCTGGGCTTTCTATTTTGTTCCTTCGATCTAAATTTCTGTCTTTGTGCCAGTACCATACTATCTTGATGACTGTGGCTTTGTAGTAGAGCCTGAAGTTAGGCAGGTTGATTCCTCCAGTTCCATTTTTCTTTCTCAAGATTGCTTTGGCTATTCCAGGTTTTTTGTATTTCCATATAAACTGTGAAATTATGTTTTCTAGCTCTGTGAAGAATACTGTTGGTAGCTTGATAGGGATTGCATTGAATCTATAAATTGCTTTGTGTAGTGTACTCATTTTCACTATATTGATTCTTCCAATCCATGAACATGGTATATTTCTCCATCTATTAGTGTCCTATTTGATTTCTTTCACTAGAGTTTTATAGTTTTCTATATATAGGTCTTTAGTTTCTTTTTTTTTTTTTTTTGTTATAGTTAGTTTTATTTATTTTTTTTTATTATTTTTCTAATTTTTATTAACTTTATAA
>CAKXYN010000587.1:0-53963 GCA_935064755.1 Tragelaphus eurycerus
TTATTTTGGGGTACTCCAAAATCACTGCAGATGGTGACTGCAGCCATGAAATTAAAAGACACTTACTCCTTAGAAGGAAAGTTATGACCAACCTAGATAGC
The DNA here is from genome assembly GCA_935064755.1 of Tragelaphus eurycerus. Lineage (NCBI taxonomy): Eukaryota > Metazoa > Chordata > Mammalia > Artiodactyla > Bovidae > Tragelaphus > Tragelaphus eurycerus. The sequence goes on from CAKXYN010000587.1 coordinate 102, forward strand.
ATATTGAAAAGCAGAGACATTACTTTGCCAACAAAGGGTGGTCTAGTCAAGGCTATGGGTTTTCCAGTGGTCATGTATGGATATGAAAGTTGGATTGTGAAGAAAGCTGAACTCTGAAGAATTGATGCTTTTGAACTGTGGTGTTGGAGAAGTCCCTTGGACTGCAAGGAAATCCAACCAGTCTATCCTAAAGGAGATCAGTCCTGGGTGTTCATTGGAAGGACTGATGCTGAAGCTGAAACTCCAATACTTTGGCCACCTCATGTGAAGAGTTGACTCATTGGAAAAGACTCTGATGCTGGGAGGGATTGAGGGCAGGAGAAGAAGGGGACGACAGAGGAGGAGATGATTGGATGGCTATCACTGACTTGATGCACATGAGTTTGGGTGAACTCCAGGAGTTGGTGATGGACAGGGAGGCCTAGCGTGCTGCGATTCATGGGATCACAAAGATTCGGACACAACTGAATGACTAAACTGACTGACTGACACCCATAAGCTTTATTAAGGTCCAGAACATCTTCTATTGGGCTAAATTCTTAGGAGGAACAAAGTGTATGAAGAAAGTATGTCAGCCTAGGGAGGAAGTGAGAAGGGAACTACCTACAATATAATTCAAGAGACTGGAGAAGGAATCTTTCCTAAAGATTAAGATCCCATAGATTTAGCCCATTACAGGCACTCAACAGATATTTATTCTATTAAGGAAAAAAATAAAGGAATCAGACAAAATTAGAAAAGCCCCTTTGGAGATGTTCTTTTTAATTTACCTCCACTTCTAGCTGGACCAACTTTGATGAGTGCTACATATGGGAGTCACATTTGTCATTAAAGCATGTAATACCAGAGCTCAGAGAAGAATGTGTCTGTTCACCTTCCCAGAGATAAACATAACTGAGCTGGGATAGAATTTTCTAAAGTACATGAAATCAGCTTTTTGAATTGTGAAAAATAAAACATAGTTCTTTTTGTTGCACCACACTGGCCGACTTTCCATCTTATGAAGAAACCCGCCACTACTGTGTTTAAGTAACTGATGTCCCCTAATGGATCAGTCACAGACGGTGCCTGAGTTGTGTTATTCCAGGGGCAGCTTTCAAATGCTTCCATGTGAATGGCACACTGGAGTCTGTAACCCAGCACTCCCATAGTTATTCTACTCAACATCTGTGGTTGAGTTTGTTCCTTATCCAGGGCCTCAGTTCATAAGGGCATGGTCTAGTTTTTTTCAGATCTTGATCTCATTTTAACTAGTCAATTTGCAAAAAGCTATTGCTGTCAATTAATGCATTGTTTTTCATTTCTCCCTGTTTTTTTTTTTTTTTTTTTCTGGTTTGTGGGAATTCAGGAAGAAGAGGGATCCCCAAGAGAACCACAGTGCCTCGGGGTGGAACCGAAGCTGGCAGCAGGTAGAGTCTGTTCACGGCAACGCCTCCTTTCCTGGGCTGCTGTTGTTGACAGCAGGGCTCGAAGAATCCAAAAGCTTTGCAGATCACAAAAGGAAATTTGTATGTTTCCATTGATTGGAAACATGACTAGAAATGTCTTTTGTGATGTATGCCAGGCACGACATCTGGACAGTCTGGTCATGGTGCAAAAAATAGCTTCTTCTCTTTTTCTTCTTTCCTCTAATGATTTCAGTGCTTGCTGAACAAATACTTGCAATGAAGTAGATGATGATAATGATGAAGAAATTTCAAATTTAGTCATACTAAAATAAGTAGTACACTTTTCCTGAAGTATTTATGATTACCTTGGAAAATGCTATCTAGATGCATTTGCTTTTTAAAAAAAATGTGTATAGTTAAATATGCAGCTTTGCTAAAGATATTTACCCCATCATTGGACTTCATATGAGATAAAATGCAAAGGAACAAATGAGTCTATACTTCAGTTTCTGCCTATGATTGGTAATGATAATAAAATATAATATTCATAAAAATAAACAGTTGAATGGACCTCATAATAATGAGAGCTAAATCTTAATACTGTCTGCTTCTATTTTCCAATGGCTGTGAGGAGGGGTTAGAAGAGGGCTCCAGATGTATTTGCCACTGGCAGAGGCTCATGTTCTTGTAAGTTAATGAAAATCAGGGAGAGGAATTAAGAAAATTAAAATGGTAATGAAAAAAATATGCAAAGTGGGGTGTGTGTGGGATGGGGGGGAACTGGCGCCCTGTTCAGATTTCCATGGAGGAGAGAGAATTAGCGATTAACCAGCTCCAGCATCTCCCTCTATGCCCCTCCCAAGTGTCTATCCCATCAGAAACACTGTTTTAGGTTCATGCTTCTTCTGACTTGGGCCCCTTGCAGATTCTTGCATGACTGGTTCCTTTTCTTCCAGTAGCTCTCAGCTGAAACATCCAGTCCCAGGGGCTATTTTGTCGTTCCTTGAGATCACTCTTCATCTCACTGTCCATTTTTATTGGGTTGGCCCAAAAGTTTAATTGGTTTTGCTACAAGATCTTATGGGAAAAAAACAAACAAACTTTTGAGCTAACCCAATATTTTTTTTTTCCATAATACTTATTATGATCCCAAATCATCTTTCTATGGATTGGTTTCTTTTCTTATTGTCCCCTCAAGAGATTGTAGGATAGGAGTTGAGTCTGGAAGGACAGATACGAAAATCTATTTGTGAAAAGAAGTGCATTAGCTGGGGTGTTTATAAAGTGAAAACCAAATACTGTAAATTGACTCCAAAGGGATATCTATTTGAAATTCTGCTCCCCACTGTTTTTTGGCTGATGATCTGATCCTTTGGTATCTGTCACCTTATCCTGAGGTCTATGATTTCTATTTGCAGGGGCAACCCAGGGTACAATGACAGGTTAATTGGGAGTCTGTTTAAATATCACCAGCTTTGCACTCTAATGATTCAGCATCTATGTATGATTGAAGTTTTTCTTAATAAGTGACCTGCCTATAATAGATAGAACCCTAATGCCTGCTCAGAATCAGGTAGCATCCCCCCTTGACTTTATGGATACAGTAGCTGAATGGATGGAGTAGCCCATTTAAGTCCCTTTTAATGTGATACAACATGGGTTGCTGTCAACTGGTGCTCTGTTTCAGCAAGACCAGCACTGGGAAAGTTCATTAGGTGAATGAGGTTTACCTTTGCCTTCAGCCTACGCTTCTGGTGCCCTGCACCTCCTAGTGAGACTCCTCCTCACTATCTCACCCCCTGATTTCTTTGCCTTCAGAAGAATGTGCAGTCAGGCACATAAACCCTAGTCCATGTTAATTCACATCATTGTTTTGCTTCTTCTTCAGCCTATTGCTATTTAAGCCACAGAGCTACCTGTGGAATGAAAAAATGTGGTAGTTGTTAAACGGATCAGCAAACAGAAAAAGAAGAAGGGAATTTCTGGATACAATCACAATGCCTGTGGAACCACTTTCTCAAGCTGAGTCATGAGAACACTCGGCAAAGATTTCATTAGAGAGTGTTTCTTCAGAGCAGGAATTGTGTCTCTTTACAAGTGAGTGCTCCAACACTAAGTTGTGTCTGGCTGTCTGTGACCCTTTGGACAATAGCCCAACAGGCTCCTTTGTCCTTGGGATTATCCTGGCAAGGGTACTAGAGTAGGTTGGCATTTCCTCCTCCAGGAGATCTTTCTGACCCACACCTCCTACACTGGCAGGAGGATTCTCTACCACTGAGCCACCTGGGAAGCACATTTACAAGTGAGGTTAAATCCTTTATTGAAAGACACCATTTTCAAGACTTATAACTTCTTTCTGATATAATGTTCATGGCAAAAATAAAGGATGGAAAGCTGAACTGAAGTGAAGCTTATCACCCTGCACAGGGAAAAGGAAGAATGAGTGATAAACCCATGAGATGGAGGTATCATGGAGAAGAATTTCCATAAACTTAAGAGCCCCTTTGACATCACTTCTATAATAGAGAAAAAAATAAATATGCTTTACTGATAGTGACAAGGAAGAAGGCATAATTTCTGCGAGGGAGAACTCTACATCAGCAAAAGGGCTGACAGTATCACCCAATTCAGTTTGGCTCAGTTCAGTCACTCAGTCGTGTCTGACTCTTTGCGACGCCATGGACTGCAGCACTCCAGGCCTCCCTGTCCATCACCAACTCCTGGAGTTTACTCAAACTCATGTCCATTGAGTTGGTAATGCCATCCAACCATCTCATCCTCTGTTGTCCCCTTCTCCTCGCTACCTCAATCCTTCCCAGCATCAGGGTATTTTCAAATGAGTCATTTCTTCCCATCAGGTGGCCAAAGTATTGGAGTTTCAGCTTCAACATCAGTCCTTCCAATGAACACTCAGGACTGATTTCCTTTAGAATGGACTGGTTGGATCTCCTTGCAGTCCAAGGGACTCTCAAGAGTTTTCTCCGACACCACAGTTCAAAAGCATCAATTCTTTGGTACTCAGCTTTCTTTTATACTCCAACATCCATACGTGACTACTGGAAAAACCATAGCTTTAACTAGACAGACCATTGTTGGCAAAGTAATGTCTCTGATTTTTAATATGCTGTCTAGGTTGGTCATAACTTTTCTTCCAAGGAATAAGCATCTTTTAATTTCATGGCTGTGGTAACAACCTGCAGTGATTTTGGAGCCCAGGAAAATAAAGTCAGCCACTGTTTCCATTGTTTCCCCATCTATTTGCCATGAAGTAATGGGACCAGATGCCATGATCTTAGTTTTCTGAACGTTGAGTTTTAAGCCAGCTTTTTCACTCTCCTCTTTCACTTTCATCAAGAGGCTCTTTAGTTCTTCTTCATTTTCTGCCATAAGGGTGGTGTCATCTGCATATCTGAGGCTACTTCTCCCAGCAATCTTGATTCCAACTTGTGCTTCATCCAGCCCAGTATTTCACATGATGTACTCTGCATATAAGTTAAATAAACAGGGTGACAATATGCAGCCTTGATGTACTCCTTTACCGATTTGGAACCAGTCTGTTGTTCCATGTCCAGTTCTAACCGTTGCTTCCCGACCTGCATACAGATTCCCCAAGAAGCAGGTCAGGTGGTCTGGTACTCACATCTCTTGAAGAATTTTCCACAGTTTGTTGTGCACCACAGAGTCAAAGGCTTTGGCATAGTCGAAAAAGCAGAAATATATGTTTTTCTCAAACTCTCTTGCTTTTTTGATGATCCAGCGGATGTTGGAAATTTGATCTCTGGTTCCTCTGCCTTTTCTAAACCCAGCTTGAACATCTGGAAGTTCATGGTTCACATACTGCTAAAGCCTGGATTGGAGAATTTTGAGCATTACTTTGCTAGCATGTGAGATGAGTGCAATTGTGTGACAGTTTGAGCATTCTTTGGCATTGCCTTTCTTAGGGATTGGAATGAAAACTGACCTTTTCCAGTCCTGTGGCCACTGCTGAGTTTTCCAAATTTGCTGGCATATTGAGTGCAGCACTTTCACAGCATCATTTTTAAGGATTTAGCTCAACTGGAATTCCATCACCTCCACTAGCTTTGTTCATAGTGATGCTTCCTAAGGCCTACTTGACTCACATTCCAGGATGTCTGGATCTAGGTGAGTGATCATACCACTGTGATTATTTGGGTCGTGAAGATCTTTTTCATACAGTTCTCCTGTGTATTCTTGCCACCTCTTTTGATATCTTCTGCTTCTGTTAGGTCCATACCATTTCTGTCCTTTACCGAGCCCATCTTTACATGAAATGTTCCCTTGGTATCTCTGATTTTCTTGAAGAGATCTCTAGTCTTTCCCATTCTATTGTTTTCCTCTATTTCTTTGCATTGATCACTGAGGAAGGCTTTCTTATCTCTCCTTGCTATTCTTTGGAACTCTGCATTCAAATAGATATATCTTTCCTTTTCTCTTTTGCTTTTCACTTCTCTTCTTTTCACAGCTATTTGTAAGGCCTCCTCAGACAATCATTTTGCCTTTTTGCACTTCTTTTCTTGGGGATGGTCTTGATTCCTGTCTCCTGTACAATGTCACGAACTTCCACCCATAGTTCTCCAGGCACCCTGTCTATCAGATCTAATCCCTTAAATCTATTTCTCACCTCCACTGTATAATTGTAAGGGATTTGATTTAGGTCATACCTGAATGGTCTTAGTGGTTTTCCCTACTTTCTTCAACTGAAGTCTGAATTTGGCAATAAGGAGTTCATGGTCTGAGCCACAGTCAGCTCCTGGTCTTCTTTTTGCTGACTATATAAAGCTTCTCCATCTTTGGCTGCAAAGAATATAATCAATCTGATTTTGGTGTTGACCATCTGGTGATGTCCATGTGTAGTCTTCCCTTGTGTTGTTAGAAGAGGGTGTTTGCTATGACCAGTGCATTCTCTTGGCAAAACTCTATTAGCCTTTGCCCTGCTTCATTCTGTACTCCAAGGCCAAATTTGCCTGTTACTCCAGGTATTTCTTGACTTCCTACTTTTACATTCAAGTCCCCTATAATGAAAAGGACATCTTTTTTGAGTGTTAGTTCTAGAAGGTCTTGTAGGTCTTCATAGAACCATTCAACTTCAGCTTCTTCAGCATTACTGGTTGGGACATAGACTTGGATTACTGTGATACTGAATGGTTTTCCTTGGAAACAAACAGAGATCATTCTGTCATTTTTGAGATTGCATCCAAGTACTGCATTTCAGACTCTTTTGTTGACTATGATGGCTACTCCATTTCTTCTAAGGGATTCTTGTCCACAGTAGTAGATATAATGGTCATCTAAGATAAATTCACCCATCCCGTCCATTTAGTTTATTGATTCCTAGAATGTCGATGTTCACTCTTGCCATCTCCTGTTTGACCATTTTCAATTGGCCTTGATTCATGGACCTAACATTCCAGGTTCCTATGCCTGGGACCTTTTAGTCTTCATTAATTCCACCATAGTTTGGCCCCAGGTAAATAACAGGGAGAGAACACAGCCCCACCCATCAACAGAAAATTGGATTAAAAATTTACTGAGCATGGCCCCATCTATCAGAACAAGACCCAGTTTCCACCTCAGTCAGTCTTTCCCTTCAGGAAGCTTCCATAAGCCTCTTATCCTTCTTCTTCAGAGGGCAGACAGACTGAAAACCACAATCACAGAAAACTAACCAATCTGATCACATAGACCACAGCGTTGTCTAACTCAGTGATACTATGAGCCATGCCGTGTAGGGCTACCCAAGATGGGTGGGTCATGGTGGAGAGTCTGAAAAAATGTGGTCCACTGGAGAAGGGAATGAAAAACCACTTCAGTATTCTTGCCTTGAGAACTCCACGAACAGTATGAAAGGGCAAAGGATAGGACACTGTAAAGATGAACTTCCCAGGTCAGTAGGTGCCCAATATGCTACTGGAGATCAGTGGAGAAATGACTCCAGAAAGAATGAAGAGACGGAGCCAAAGCAAAACAACACCCAGCTGTGGATGTGACTGGTGATGGAAGCAAGGTCACCCAGTAAGCCAGTTTTGAAAAAAAAAAAAAATATTTACACAGTGTGAGAGTTGTGAGTTAGATTTTATTTGAGGGCAAAATAGGAACTGCAGCCTGGAAGATAGCGTTTCAGATAGCTCTGAGAAAATGTTCCAAGAAGGTAAGGGAAGGAGCTAGGATATGTAGGAGTTTTGCAACGAAGGGCAGGTAGGGCAGGTAGCTAGGAACATCACAAGATTACTGCTTAAGAAACCAGATACATCAAGTTAAGGAATTTAGTGCTTTTCTATGTGAGGCCTGGTGGGCTGCCGTCTATGGGGTCGTACAGAGTCGGACACGACTGAAGTGACTTAGCAGCAGCAGCAGCAGCAGCATGTGAGGGAAGATGCGAGTGTCTCCACTCACTAAAATCGTTTTTTGATATGCATCTCAGCTATCTGGGGTCAGTATCTTGTGTTATCAGATTGCGAGTTTTCTCAAGGCTTACTGTAGGGAGTGGACACAGGCTGATGGCTGCTAGATGGCAGAAGTTATTTCCTTCCTTAGTTCCTTCAGGGCGCAGCAGCTCACATTGGAGGACCACAGTTGCTATGACTGTGATATCCTTTGTTTACTGATATGGCAGGAGACATTCCATTTCTCACCAGTTTTTGGAAGGTTCTAAGGACCTGCATCATCATGCAGATGACACCACCCTTATGGCAGAAAGTGAAGAGGAACTAAAGAGCCTCTTGATGAAAGTGAAAGAGGAGAGTGAAAAAGTTGGTTCAATGCTCAATATTCAGAAAACAAAGATCATAGCATCCAGTCCCATCACTTCATGGCAAATAGATAGAGAAACAGTGGAAACAGTGGCAGACTTTATTTTCGGGGGCTCCTAAATCACTGCAGATGGTGACTGCAGCCATGAAATTAAAAGATGCTTACTCCTTGGAAGAAAAGTTATGAACAACCTAGACGGCATATTAAAAATCAGAGACATTACTTTGCCAACAAAAGTCTGTCTAGTCAAAACTATGGTTTTTCCAGTAGTCATGAATGGATGTGAGAGTTGGACTATAAAGAAAGCTGAGTGCCAAAAAATTGATGCTTTTGAACTGTGGTGTTGGAGAAGACTCTTGAGAGTCCCTTGGACTGCAAGGAGATCCAACCAGTCCATCCTAAAGGAGGTCAGTCCTGACTATTCATTGGAAGAACTGATGTTGAAGCTGAAACTCTAGTACTTTGGCCACCTCATGAGAAGAGCTGACTTGTTTGAAAAGACCCTGATGCTGTTAAAGCTTGAAGGCAAGAGGAGAAGGGGTCGACAGAGGATGAGATGGTTGGATGGCAACACCATCTTGATTGGACTTGAGTTTGAGCAGTCTCTGGGAGTTGGTGATGGACAGGGAAGTCTGGGGTACTGCAATCCATGGTTGCAAAGAATTGGACATGACTGAGCGACTGAACTATCTAAGGGCAATAACTAGTCTACACTTTCTCACCTGGGCATGTGCGTCAGTGAAAAAACAGCTGTTGTATAGTAGTCATGGTCTTTCCTGTGGTCATGTATGGATGTGAGAGCTGGACTGTGAAGAAGGCTGAGCGCCGAAGAATTGATGCTTTTGAACTGTGGTGTTGGAGAAGACTCTTGAGAGTCCCTTGGACTGCAAGAAGATCCAACCAGTCCATTCTGAAGGAGATCAATCTTGGAATTTCTTTAGAAGGAATGATGCTAAAGCTGAAACTCCAGTATTTTGGCCACCTCATGCGAAGAGTTGACTCATTGAAGACTCTGATGCTGGGAGGGATTGAGGGCAGGAGGAGAAGGGGACGACAGAGGATGAGATGGCTGGATGGCATCACTGACTTGATGGGTGTGAGTCTGGGTGACCTCCGGGAGCTGGTGATGGACAGGGAGGCCTGGCGTTCTGCGGTTCATGGGGTCGCAAAGAGTCGGACACGACTGAGCGACTGATCTGATCTGATAGTAGTCAGATTTTTTGTCTACATGACTCAGACCCCCAACCTTTCTCAGGTCATTCTTTCCCTGGATTATCTCTTTCCTTTTTGCTCCTCTGTTGGTCGTGAGAGCAATGAATGGGCCAGCTATGCTTTCTTGAGAGAATTCTTTTTAAAAAAAAATTGCATCCTTTCTGATGTCTATATTTTCAAGAGGAAAAAAAAGGAAAATGTGTTTTTAAAATGTTGGCTCCATCTTGCCACGTTTCTTGCCATTCATGGCTTTAGAAGCAAGCCAAGTACTTTTGAATGCTGCAACAACTTTAAATGTTTAAAATCCAAGAAGACTTTGTGGAATCCTTATTGTATTTTGGTCTGCACTCACCATGTGCTGTTAGGGCTGCAAGATTGCAACATTTTGTTCATTGGAGTCAAGAAGCCAGTTTATTCCCATCAGAGGATTTCATCTGAATGTTCTCCTTTTGTTAAAGGTCACCCGGGGCTGAGTGGGGCCCAACCCCCTTCAGAGGTGGGTGTCTGTGTCATCTGCACGTAGTCAAATTTTCATTTCCTGTGGTTTGTAGTTTATTGAAATGTAAAGTAACAAGCCCCAAATGGTTAAAATTCTTCTACTAAAAATGGATGCGATGAGGGAGAAAATACATGTATTTTTGTAACCTTTCTGGGGAATGAGACCAGAGTTTCACCCTGCAGCTTCTTAAGTGACATGATGTTACTGTGTGTGTGAGGCTGGGCCCCCAAGGAGACTCAGAAGTCAGACTTTCTGACTGAGAGCCTTGTGAGAGGTCAGAAATAAGACCTAGTCTCTGATAACCAGACAAATGTCTGCTTTTGCTTTCACATCATAAGGAGAACAGTCAAAGCGAGGTTTCCACTCCAGCCAACTGTATTTCGGTAGACTCTCTTCTGATTGTGCAAGAAAGTTATTTGTCTTCCTTACTGATTTGTCTGAGGCCCCAGCCAAAGAATGATCAGAAAATTGTTAAGGTAGGGAAATTAGGAAATAAAAGGGTGGTGTACCTCCTTTATTCTGAATTTACATTCTTTCCACTCCCTTAGACTTGGAACAGATAATCTGAGGATTCCTGGGAGGCTGTTTATTAGAGAAAATGCTACTGGACGTGGTAGGTGAATTTCAGCAAAGTCCTGATCCTTAAATTCTTTTATGGGACTTTGCTGCAGCATATATATTTTTAACTTATTTATTTATGTTTGGCTGCGCTGGGTATTTGTTATTTTACCCTGGCTTTCTCCAGTTTCAGAGATCAGAGGCTACACTGTTGCTGCCTGCGGGTTTCCATAGTAGTGGCACGTGGGCTCAGTAATTGCAGTTCACAGGTTCTAGAGCATGGGTGCAGTAGTTGTGTCCCATGGACCCAGTTGCTCTGTAGCATGTGGAGTCTTCCTGGACCAGGGATCGAATCCATGTTCCCTGCATTGGCAGGCAGAGTTTTACCCACTGAGCCACCAGGGAAGTCCCATACTTTTGTTTAACCTAAGGAATCTCACTACAATTGTTTGTCTCCGCTTCAGATAACAGTGCTTAGATGTTCACAATCATATAAATTCTTCTGAAGAAATGAAAGCAGTGCTATGCTTGTTGCTGGAGGTTTGTCAGAGGAACACAGTCCTTTGAAGGTGATAACATTTCCTATTTCAAGAACTAAAACACCACTGGACGGGAGGCCATGGGCTCCAACATACGTTCACAAAAAGGAAGATGTTTCCAGAATTTTTTTTTTTTTTGGCTTAGATTTTCTTCACCTGTGAAGTCAGTAGGACTCGTCCTAAAATTTGAAGAGATGTTTCTCTGGTGACTGGGGTTGGGAGGCTGTGGCGATGGGGGAAATGATTGTGTTTGGCAGGAGAGAGTGGTCAGCCCGGGAAGTCTTCCTGTCTGCAGTGATGGGAGACCTCCTGGTCTGCCTATTGAAAGGTGCCAGTCAGCCCCCAGCTCACTGCCATATTCCAGGAGAAGGCATCAGAGAAAGGAAATCGGGTTCCCAAGTTCTCAGGGCTTTCCTAGGTGAAATTTCTTAAGTGATGGTCTACCCACTGCTCTGAACCCACTGCATCCATCCTCCTCAGCATGGCCCAGAGAGCAGTCCTCGCCTTTTCTCCTCTCTCCATAGGCAGAGAGCTAATCATTCCCAGATATTTTTTTTTGGGGGGTGTAATACAACAGACCACCAATTGTTCATAAATGGGAAAGCAGAAATATAAAGAAAATCAGGGTCTGCTTTAGTCCTCTGTGTTCACAGTATACCTGCTATGTTGTTGATTGACAGGCACCTGTGCCTTGAGAAGAAGCAGAAATTCACCTCCACAGCTGATGTTTGGGTGTTTGTTTTTTTAAGTGTGTGTGTTTTTTGTTTTTAAGACTGCACCATGCAGGATCTTAATTCCCTGACCAGGGATCAAACCCATGCCCGCTTCATTGGGAGCTTGGAGTCTTAACCACTAGGCAACCAGGGAAGTCCCTGATGTTTGGTTTTGACTCTGTGCACATGTGTGCCAGGAGACACCTCTTTTGCTTTGTCCTGCCCCTTAGCTCAGTGGGGATGGAGGCTGAGAGCTTACCAGAAGGTCATCCAGGAAAAGTGAATCAGTTCCCAGGGATGGAGTTTTCAGTGTGGAAAATCAACCCTGAATATTCATTCGAAGGACTGATGCTGAACTTCCAATACTTGGGCCACCTGATGTGAAGAACTGACTCATTGGAAACGACCCTGATGCTGGGAAAGATTGAGGGCAGGAGAAAGGGGTGACAGATGATGAGATGGTTGGATGGCATCTTTGACTCAATGGACATGAGTTTGAGCAAACTCTGGGAGATAGTGAAGGACAGGGAGGACTGGCAAGCTGCAGTCCATGGGGTTGCGAAGAGTTGGATACCACTTAGTGACTGAACATGAACAAATACTTAGAGCAGAATAGCCTAATCTCTGTTTGTGTGTGAGAGAGACAAGATATGTTTCTATCCAATTTCACTTTTTAAAAATTATTATTTTCTTGTTTGTTTGACATTTATTATTCGGTCTTTGTAAGAACCCTCTCTGTAAGCTAAAGACAAAGGAGAAAAGGAAAGATATATCCATTTGAATGCAGAATTCCAAAGAATAGCAAGGGAAGATAAGAAAGCCTTCCTCAGTGATCAATGCAAAGAAATAGAGGAAAACAATAGAATGGGAAAGACTAGAGATCTCTTCAAGAAAATCAGAGATACCAAGGGAACATTTCATGTAAAGATGGGCTCGATAAAGGACAGAAATGGTATGGACCTAACAGAAGCAGAAGATATTAAGAAGAGGTGGCAAGAGTACACAGAACTATACAAAAAAGAGCTTCATGACCCAGATAATCATGATGGTGTGATCACTCACCTAGAGCCAGACATCCTGGAATGTGAAGTCAAGTATGCCTTAGGAAGCATCACTATGAACAAAGCTAGTGGAGGTGATGGAATTCCAGTTGAGCTATTTCAAATCCTAAAAAATGATGCTGTGAAAGTGCTGCACTCAATATGCCAGCAAATTTGGAAAACTCAGCAGTGGCCACAGGACTGGAAAAGGTTAGTTTTCATTCCAATCCCTAAGAAAGGCAATGCCAAAGAATGTTCAAACTGTCACACAATTGCACTCATCTCACATGCTAGCAAAGTAAGCTCAAAATTCTCCAATCCAGGCTTCAGCAGTATGTGAACCATGAACTTCCAGATGTTCAAGCTGGTTTTAGAAAAGGCAGAGGAACCAGAGATCAAATTTCCAACATCTGTTGGATCATCAAAAAAGCGAGAGAGTTCGAGAAAAGCATCAATTTCTGCTTTTTTGACTATGCCAAAGCCTTTGACTCTGTGGTGCACAACAAACTGTGGAAAATTCTTCAAGAGATGTGAGTACCAGACCACCTGACCTGCTTCTTGGGGAATCTGTATGCAGGTCAGGAAGCAATAGTTAGAACTGGACATGGAACAGCAGACTGGTTCCAAATCGATAAAGGAGTACATCAAGGCTGCATATTGTCACCCTGCTTATTTAATTTATATGCAGAGTACATCATGTGAAATACTGGGCTGGATGAAGCACAAGTTGGAATTAAGATTACTGGGAGAAGTATCAGTAGCCTCAGATATGCAGATGACACAACCTTTATGGCAGAAAGTGAAGAACTAAAGAGCCTCTTGATGAAAGTGAAAGAGGAGAGTGAAAAAGTTGGCTTAAAACTCAATACTCAGAAAACTAGGGTCATGGCTTCTGGTCCCATCACTTCATGGGAAATAGATGGGGAGACAATGGAAACAGTGGCTGACTTTATTTTCCTGGGCTCCAAAATCACTGCAGGTTGTTACTGCAGCCATGAAATTAAAAGACGCTTACCTCTTAAAAGAAAAGTTATGACCAATCTAGGCAGCATATTAAAAAGCAAAGACATTACTTTGCCAACCAAGATCTGTCTAGTCAAAGCTATGGTTTTTCCAGTAATCATGTATGGATGTGAGAGTTGGACTATAAAGAAAGCTGAGTGCAGAAGAATTGATGATTTTGAATTGTGGTGTTGGAGAAGATTCTTGAGAGTCCCTTGGACTGCCAAGAGATCAAACCAGTGAATCCTAAAGGAAATCAGCTGAATATTCATTGGAAGGACTGATGTTGAAGCTGAAACTCCAATACTTTGGCCCCTGGATGCGAAGAACTGACTCATTAGAAAAGACCTTGATGCTGTTAAAGATTGAAGGCAGGAGGAGAAGGGGATGACGGAGGATGAGATGGTTGGATGGCATCACCATCTCGATTGGACATGAGTTTGAGCAGTCTCTGGGAGTTGGTGATAGACAAGGAAGCCTGGAGTGCTGCAATCCATGGGGTCGCAAAGAGTTGGACACAACTGAGCAACTCAACTGAACTGAAGAATCCCTTAGAGAATTGGGATGGTGATGTTATTAGAATAGCATGTGCATTAAATAAATCAAACTGCCAAGCGATAGTCTTTAAAGATTTCCATCCCGGGGGAATCTCTCTGCCCACTCCATGCTTCTTACTTCCTTCCCCTCCCCACCCCCCCCCACACCCCCACGCTGCACATGAATAAGAAGATGGCACTTGTGTTGCATGCAATGCATGTGGATACACACCTAGCTCTCTCCTTGGAGTCCACCTTCCCTCTTGTTCTCAGGATGTACAAAGTAGGGGTCACCAACTAGAAATTCCAGCTGATTATTGTCACAAAAGCTTGAGGAGAGAAAATGAGAGGGTTTTTACATCTCAAAGATTGTTGCTGTCATTGTTGTTGCTGTTTGCCCATGTCTCTCTGCAAACATTTCAGTGAAGTGGCATTTTTGGTTCTGGGGCCCCTGAAGTCAATTGCTTTATTTCCAGCACTCCCCACGTGCTCCAGTTCAACTTGGCTTCGTGGCAGCCACATGCTTCAGTGATTCCTGGTGCAGCAGCTACTGATTCCAAATTTGTATTAACATCTAGAAGGGGCACGGGGTCCAGCTTGGCCTGAGGCTGCTCTAAGGCCCTTCAGAGGTAGCCCCAAGCAGTCACTTACGGGCCTTAGTGAGTCAATACCTCTGCTCTCTGGCCTCATGAGAAGCACAGCTGGGGAGCATGGTCCCCACAGGGTCAAGCCCCAGTTACCCCCAGAAGTTGCTGGCTGCAATAAGCCCTGTGCCAGCTACCCTCTCCTGTCTCTGCACCCCACTGCCCTCCTATATCCTCCACCACCCATATAAACTGGGGGAACCTGAACTAAAAGAAGATTCCTTGACACAGCCATGCATCGAACTCATCATAACATATTTAAAAACATCAACGAGCCTGGTTGAAATCTCAAAAAACCTTTCAGAAATGTTTTTAAAAATCTAAATGCAAAATAACTGCTTTGAAATTAGACTGCTTACAGATGCTGTCCATAGGCCTTGCTAGAATGTGGATTTTGATTTGGGCATAGACAGAAGGGGCTAGAGGGCCTCCCTGGTGGCTCAGATGGTAAAGAATCCACCTGCAATGCAGGAGACCTGGGTTTGATTGGTCGGGTCGGGAAGATCCCCTGTAGGAGGAAATGGCCACCCAGAGTCAATTCTAGCTTTCTTGCCTGGAGAATCCCATGGACAGAGGAGCCTGGCAGCCTATGTAGTCCATGGGGTTGCAAAGAGTTGAACTCAATTGAGCACACACACACACAGACACACGCACAATATTTGAAAAGCGAGAACTTTCATTTAAAAATCTAAGTTCTTATTTCTCTCAAGAAATTGTAAGAATTGGCCAAACCAGGCCTGCATCCTTAAGTGGTTAAAAAAAAAAAAAAAAGCTGGGGTTGCATCCTCTAGGTGTCCACTCTCCATCCTGCCTGTGGTCTGAGGAGCAAGTAAGATGATGTGGGGGCTGTTGCTATGGAAACAGGAAGACATGCTAGCATCAAGCTGATGAGTGCCTACCTCAGCCAGCAATCTTTACACAATTCTCTGAAGCTCCCCTGCAATGGTTTCTTCTTTGTAAGAGGCTAATGCTGTCCTCTTCAGAGGATACTCATGATCCCAGTAATGCAGGATTACTCACACTTTGCAGCTCTGCAGGGTACCACGAGAAGACCAAACCACTTAATGGATGGGTGTGGCCAACAGCTAGAAGTATTATTATATTCCATCTCACATCTTGATGACATGTGATGCTGGAGGACTCAGGGTCACCTAAGAGGCCATAAACTTCTCCTCTGGGTCATCTTTTCACGGGAACTGAGAGGCCAGTGTATTCCCACTGTGTAGCCCACCGAGAGGGTTACAATCAAGGTCTTCTGTTTCTGCACTTGCTCAGCAAGCCTGATGTCATATGCCTTTGTGAGCGTTTGCCCATCTGGCTATGTGCCTGGCACCTTTTAGATGGATTTTGATCAAGCATGACTCCTGTGTGCATTGCAGTCATAGAAATCTTTAGCTTTCTTATCCAAGGAGAAGCTGACAAAAGGGACAATTTGCCCTTGGCTATTTTCAAGCTATAGAAGTAGAACAGATCGAGGACTGAGAAAGTCAGACCACATTCTCAGAGTCAATTCTAGTATTTGGTGGTAACTGTAAACACAAGGACATCCATGTATTTGATCACAGGCTTCATTTGTCTCTATGTTCAACAGGGTTTATGAAGCCTGCTGTTAATGCTAGATGCTAAGACAGGGTGTGAAGTCTTGCAGTCTTGCTTTTTTGTTCACCTGGAGCCAGTTGCTTCCCTCACCCTAATAGCCATGTTTCTGGAAGTTCATGCTTTGCCATTTATTTCTGTGCCTGGATTCTTCTCATGGCTGCCCTGCCCTAAGTGGGTATGTAGATCCTGCAAACAATTTGAAAAGATGGAAGGAAAATGGATACTTGTGTCACTTCCTTCAGGTGACCGCAACTTTCTCTGCCCCTTACCTCTTACAATCCACTGATTTTATCCTGAATTATTCCAGTAAAGCTGCCATGTTTGATTTTCACATATTCAAGATCACATCTCTGAATTGTTCTTTTCTAATACCTGAACATAAGACATCTGATAACCATGCCAGTCTGATACTTAACAGTAATACAGTTAACATTTATTAAGTACTTGCAATGCACTAGGGACCTTGCTAAGTGCTTTACATGGATTTCCTATTTAATCCTCTTAACAGTCCTATGGAGTAGGTACTATATTATTTCCACTATGCAGTACTCTTGCCTGGAAAATCCCAAGGATGGAGGAGCCTGGAAGGCTGCAGTTCATGGGGTCACTAAGAGTCAGACACGACTGAGCGACTTCACTTTCACTTTTCACTTTCACGCATTGGAGAAGGAAATGGCAACCCACTCTAGTGTTCTTGCCTGGAGAATCCCAGGGACGGGGGAGCCTGGTGGGCTGCCATCTATGGGGTCACACAGAGTCGGACATGACTGAAGCGACTTAGCATCAACAGCAGCAGCAGTATGCAGATAAGGGAACTCGAGTTTAAAAACCATTTATCCTAACAAGTCTGGTTGAGTCAGTCTGAATCCTACTGTCCTAGCCATTTCAGTGACTCTGCAAATACCAAATGTCTTCTGGATAGAGTTAAGAATTTCTGAGCAGTACCATGGACTGCAAGGCGATCAAACCAGTCAAGCCTAAAGGAAATCAGTCCTGAGTATTCATTGAAAGGACTGATGCTGAAGCTGAAGCTCCAATACTTCGGCCACCTGATGCTAAGAACTAACTCATTGGAAAAGACCCTGATACTAGGAAGGAACAAGAGAGGATGGGATTGTTGGATGGTATCACCGACTCACTAGACATGAGTTTGAGCAAGCTCCAGGAGTTGATGATGGATAGGGAAGCCTGGCATTCTGCAGTCCATGGGGTTGCAAAGAGTCAGACTCAACTGAGCGACTGAACTGAACTGAACCATATGAGAGGCTTTCCGGGTGGCTCAATGGTAAAGAATCTGCCTGCAAGACAGGAGCCGTAGGAGCCCTGGGTTTTATTCCTGGGTCAGAAAGATCCCTGGAGGAGGGCATGACAACCCACTCTAGTATTCTTGCCTGGGAAATCCCATGGAAAGAGAAGCCTGGCAGGCTACAGTCCATAAGGTCGCAAAGAGTCAGGTACAACTGAAGTGACTTAGCACGCATGCATGCACCATATGAGAGGGTTGATTTTATATCCTTCTGATTTGAGCAAGTTTGTCAGCAGGGATCTTGGCTTGAGTGCCCTTTAGAAAGGCCTAACCTTCTCGGTTTATTTTAAGGAGGGAGAAGTGAGTAGAGGAGTCCTTGGAATTTGCCCTGGGCATATAAAGTTATGCTTTGGAGATGTCATGGAGATGAAGTAAAGAAATGAGAGCCTTTACCTTTCTCTCTCTTTTTTTAAGGTTTAGTGAAGTTGAGTATCTGTTTTAAATGTACTTCACTCTAATAAGACATTGTATTTAAATCTCATAGAGCCAATAATAATAATAAATTTCCATCAGATTTGATTCTTTTATCAAATTGTGTAATTTCTGTTTATGGTCCATCTTGGCTTCAAGGTCCTGTTTGATTCCTTCTTTCTCCTTAACTTCTGTATCAATTTTATTGAATTCCTTTACCGTATTTCTTGTATATATGCCAACATTTCCAGTTCTGCTGTTATACTCCATTTTTGGGTCATTATTCCCTCATGTCAGTTTCCTAATAGGTCTTTGTGCATCCAGATTCTACCTCCTCTTATACATCTTGTGTACCACTGACAGAGTATCTATTCATCTATTAAAATCGCACCTAGGCTTGAAGGTCCAGGTCCAGTTCTACAGACTCAATTAAATAATGGAGGACCTACCAAGAAGCAATCTCACCAATACCTCCTTTATGGGCCGTCATTTACAGTCACATGTGGACATGTCCTATCCCTGCCAGTTTATCCAATATTCACATTCACTTCTCTAGCCACGGGATCTGATATTGTTGAATACAATTTTAGGCTTAAACTGTTGAATGCAATTTTAGTCTCTGTGTTTCCCTGCCTTTTCTTTCCTCTCCTCCATTTCACCATTAGCAAATGGCCAGAACGACTGCACTAGTTCTAGAACTATATTCCCCAGCCTCTCTTACAGATAGGGCTGGACAGTGATATATAAGCTGTCAGGAGATGCCTTACTTTGGCTCTTCTAGAAGTAGATTCTGAGACAAGGATTCTAGCACAGATTGTTTGGAGAAGATCTTAGGAAGCCCAGGTAGTGGAGAGAGGAAGCAAAAAGCAAGGCAGATGGGAAAGCAAGGGTTGGTTGTTAAAAAACCAATCACTGTTGTGGATGGCTGGAGTTTCATCCTGAAGGGAACAGTGGGATGCACATTAGGGGCTGGCAGTTTCAAGCTGGGGCCAGTATGTGCTGAAGATGTGCTGAAGAGCAAGGGAATGCGGCTGCGTTTTATTTTTGTTGTTGTTATTCAGTCGCTAAGCCATGTCCAACTCTTTGTGACCCCATGGACTGCAGCAGGCCAAGTTTCCCTGTTCCTCACTGTTTTCTGGAGCTTACTGAAACTCCTGTCCATTGAGTCTGTAATGCCATCTCATCCTCTGTCCTCCCCTTCTCCTGCCCCCAATCCCTCCCAGCATCAGAATCTTTTCCAATGAGTCAGTTCTTAGCATCTGGTGGCCAAAGTATCGGAGCTTCCGCTTCAGCATCAGTCTTTCCAATGAATTTTCAGCTTTATTTCCTTTATTTTTAATATTTTTTTAGAGTAGTTTTAGGTTGACAGCAACATTGAGTGCAAGGTACAGAGATTTCCCACAAGCTCCCTGCC
This sequence comes from Tragelaphus eurycerus, assembly GCA_935064755.1. Lineage (NCBI taxonomy): Eukaryota > Metazoa > Chordata > Mammalia > Artiodactyla > Bovidae > Tragelaphus > Tragelaphus eurycerus. The sequence goes on from CAKXYN010000587.1 coordinate 19,734, forward strand.
CCAACACCTGCATACCTTTCCTTGTTATCAGCATCACTCACCGAAGTGGAGCACTTGTTGCCATTGATAAACCAATATCATAGTCATCCATAGTTTACATGAGGGTTCCCTCTTGGTATTCTACACTCAATGGGTTTGGACAACTGTATAATGGCATGTATCCATCATTAAAATATCATATAGAGTATTTTTATTGCCCTGAAAATCCTCTGTGCTCCATCTCTTCACTTCTCCACACTCCCCCAACCCCTAGTGACCATTGATCTTTTCCTTCTCCATAGTTTTGCCTTTTCTGGAAAGTCATAGAGTTGGAATCCTACAGCATGTCACGTTGTATGGGAGAATGCGGGCACCTGAAGATGAATAAAACGCTGTCTCTGCTCTCAGGGAACTGATGGTAGAATTGTGTGTGTTGTGTGTGGTGTTACAGAGTGCACCTGACCCGTCTGGGAAGATAAAGGTGGGATGGGGGTCAGCCCACTGTCTCTTTGACTGGGAACAAGATGCCCGTTCATATCTTGCTCTCTCCTGACACCCTCGGCTCTTAGGTGCCTGCTGGAAAAGCCAGGCCTGGCCCAGCATTACCGTGACATCTGAGCATTGAGAGCTGTTTCCTTTCCTCCGAAGCCTAAGAGGGATTATTCTAGTGATATCTGAATAGCTGTGTGTGTGCAGAGGAAGTGGTTCCCTAGCAACAGGAATCTCTGAAGCCTCTGCGTCTCTGTGTTCCCCCTGCCTTTTCTTTTCTCTCCTCCATCTGGCCCTCAGCAAATGGCCAGAACAATCGCACCTGCTCTGAGTTATGGGGAGGCCATTCAACCCCAGCCGTTTGTTTTCTGAGTCAAGGGACCCTGTTCCTCTTTTGGTGGAGCTTCCTCATGAGGTCTGGGCCTTGCTCTGCTCCTGGTCAGGCCGTCATTACCTCACACCACACTTCCTTTTCTGTCTTTCAGATGTTGACCAGAAATGGAACATTTTGAGGTGCCTGAGGAAAATTTTGAGTTTAAAAAAATACTAGTTTTTGCACATTATTTCAAATGACCTAATTTTCTTAAGAAAATGTTTAGTAGACCTTCCCCACCACCAAAGAGTTCATTCTCACTCCCTTCTAACTTTGTTTTTCCTGAGGAAAATTTTGAGATTAAAAAAATACTAGTTTTTGCACATTATTTCAAATGACCTAATTTTCTTAAGAAAATGTTTAGTAGACCTTCCCCACCACCAAAGAGTTCATTCTCACTCCCTTTTAACTTTGTTTTTCCACAGAAGCCAAATTCTTCCTTTCTTATATAGGTCAACATGTCAATATGAAGTTGAATGCACAAGGAGATTAACAAGTATCTTCTTACGATGTTGCCTCAGTCTAGCAAACTCTGAGTTTCTAGAAACAGTCATCCTCACTAGGGGCATTGATCTGCTTCCTGTCGCAGCCCCGGAGCCCTATTTTAGAAAGGGTAAATCTTTCCAGACCTCAGCACATGGCAGAGTGTGGGTTCAGAATTGCTGACTGGAAATGCCTTACTTCGTATAGTGTTCTCTGTGAGAACAGTGATCTTAAAGGAGGTGGTTCTACATCTTCACCTACCAGTTGGCTGGTATCTGTTGATAATGTTGACTATCTGACCCAAACTGCTGGCAACATGTGACTAATTATAATTGAGCCTAACAGTGCCTGGAATCCTTGTCATCTATAGCTTTTAAGATATTTTTTTCACTCATTTGTTTAAATGAGGTGGATGAAACTGGAGCCTATTATACAGAGTGAAGTAAGCCAGAAAGAAAAACACCAATATAGTACACTAACGGATATATATGGAATTTAGAAAGATGGTAACGATAACCCTGTATGCGAGACAGCAAAAAACACAGATGTATAGAACAGCCTTTTGGACTCTGTGGGAGAGGGAGAGGGTGGGTTGATTTGGGAGAATGGCATTGAAACGTATAATATCATATAAGAAACGAATCACCAGTCCAGGTTTGATGCAGGATACAGGATGCTTGGGGCTGGTGCACTGGGATGACCCAGAGGGATGGTATGGGGAGGGGAGGAGGGAGGGCGGTTCAGAATAGGGAACATGTGTACCCCCGTGGAGGATTCATGTTGAAGTATGGCAAAACCGATACAATATTGTAAAGTAATTAGCCTCCAATTAAAATAAATAAATTTAAATTTAAAAAAATAAGAAAAAAATATTGTTTTGCACTCATTTGTTTAAACAATAACTGCTTCTAAATGAGGGCTCCTATGTGTGTCTACAGGCTTCCCAGCTGGCACTAGAAGTAAAGAACCCACTTGGCAATGCAGGAGACATAAGAGATGAGGTTTGATCTCTGGGTTGGGAAGATCCCCTGGAGGAGGGCATGGTGACCCACTCCAGGATTCTTACCTGGAGAATCCCAATGACAGGGGAGCCTGGTGGACTACGGTTCACAGGGTTCCAAAGAGTCGGACATGACTGAAGCAACTTAGCATGCGCACACACATGTGTCTACAGATCATGCTGTGTCTTGTGGGGAAAACATGTCTGTAACCTTGGTTAGTGGAGGTTGTCAATTTAAAAGAGGAAGCAAGATATGTACCCCAGTAACTATCGAGCAAGCTCATAGCCTAAACAGAGATAAAACCATACAATTATAGACATTGTCTTTAATTGAGTCTTCCCATGAGAGGGTAGTGGTGGAGACAGGGAAAACTCACCTTTCTGGGTGATCAAGTAGAATGATTGTGAGGGAAGAAAGCTGAGAAGTTCCATCTGTTCTGTAGACAACAGAGGACTTGGGCTCCAAGACGATTCATCCAGCTTTTTTGATTAACCTTACATTTATTAAAGTAATAAAACTGAAGAGCAAAATCCCCCTATGTTATGGTATTCTGTTTCCGTCCAAATGGTCTATTTTTAATCAGTGTTAAGAGCTTGACATATGTCCTCTAAAGTGGCATAAAACAGAAAGGGGGAAGATAATTTATCTGGGATCTGGGAAAAGTAAAACATAAACCCTAGCTTAGGGGAAAATTGAAAGGCCACTGTTTATCTTCTTTTCCTCCCAGCCAGTATTTTCCACTAGTAAATGAGAGAGAGAGGAAGAAAAATGCGTCTCAGTAGCCAAATCCCATGGGAGCCAGGCTCTCTCTCGTTAATAGCCGTATCCCCCACAAGCTGAGTCTATCCAGGGTAGACTGTGTGCATGGTCATGGCCATGGTCGTGGTTAACCTAAAAGCGAGGTTGTAAATCACTGGAGATGTTAGAAAGGAAGCACTACCCAAAGCCAGACAACCACGGTGTGTTCTTTCTCGGGCTGGCTGAGAATAAAGGGGAGTGGACACCTAAAAGCCATTCTTAATAGAGCCAGGTGACAAGCCATTGCGGATCATTTCTGACTTTTAAAAAAATAGTCATGCCTTCTATGCAACTGACACATTAAAGATGTATGATGTGGGGAAGGACGTATGACGTGGAGAAGGTGAGATAAACCATAAGGGAGATTTTTGTAACCAAATAAGTAATTTGCCCTGATGATGGGAAAGATTGAGGGCAGGAGGAGAGGAGGGTGGCAGAGGATGAGATGATTGGATGGCATCACTGACTCAATGGACATGAGTTTGAGCAAGCTCCAGGAGATGGTGAAGGGCAGGGAAGCCTGTCGTGTTGCAGTCCTTGGGGTCACAAAGAGTTGGACACGACTGAACAACAACAAAATAATTTGCACCTTATGGCTTACGGTGTAAAAGACAGGGAGGTCCCAGTCATGAAAAGAATGGACTTCCCCGAGGATGTGTCCTGAGGCTGGGGCTCTCCTGTAACTACGTGATTCCTAAGGCATAGCTCCCTTTCCCTACCACACTCAGGATCTTCAATTTTGAAACTAATTGCTCATAAGAAGATCATAGCTATTATTTTTAGGACGTTGCAAACACATTCTCCATGACTTTAGATGAGTAAGTACCAGACTGTATTAATCAGAGTTCTCCAGAGAAACAGAATTAATAGAATGTGTGTGTATATATACATATATTTAATTTTTAAATTTTTATTTATTAGCTTTAAAAATTGAAGTACTGTAGATTTACAATGGTTCAGGTATACAGAAAAATGATTCATATATATTTCATTGGCTTGGGTAATTTTGGAGGTGGTCAAGACCCAAGAAATGAAGATCTACAGTTAGGGGAGAGGCAATGACATAGTGCCAGTCCAAAGGCCAGCAAGCTTGAGATCCAGGAAGAGCTGATATTTTAGTTTGATTCAGAGGCAATAAAAATTCTCTTTTACTCTAGGGAGGATCAGTCTTTTTTTGTATTTACAACTTCAGCTGATTAGACAAGGCCCACCCACATCCAAGAGGACAATCTGCTTTATTCACCCTACTGAATGAAATGCAAATCTCACCGAAAAACCTTCACAGAAACACCCAGAATAGAGTTTTGGCCAAATATCTGGGCAACTTATGGCTCAGTCAAGTTGATACATAATTAGTCTCTGACAGGCTTTGCCTCCTATACCCATTCAATAACAAAGTAAGGAGATTAATATTTATTGAATTCCTACTAGACCAAACACTCTATGTTTATCTCTTCTAATAAATAGGGGATAATTTACTGCCTACTTTACAAAGCTTGACGTGAAGATGACAAGATAGAGGATTTATATTTAAGAAAGATCTCTCCTATCTGTCAAGTAAGAAGAAAAATTTCTTCAAAAAACAGACTTCTACCTCAAAAGACAGACTTATACAACAGAGATCAAATTGGTGGTTACTAGAGGCAAGTGCTGGGGGCAAGGGGAATTGAATGAAGATGGTCAAAAGATGCAAATTTCTAATTATAAGATAAGTACTAACAACATTATGTACACTGTGATTAACATAATTAACACTACTTACATTATATATGAAAGTTGTTACAGAAGTAAATCTTTGGCATTCTCGTTGCAAGGAAAAGTATTTTTTCTTTTCTTTTATTTTTATAAGAGATGATGTATAAGCTTGATAATCATTTCATGATGTATGTAAGTCAAATCATTATGTTGTATACCTTAAAGATGTGCAGTGCTAGATGTCAATTATATCTCAATAAAACTGGAAAGAAGAGAGGAGAAAGAGGGAGAGGAGGTGAAGGGGTAGGGGGAGGAAGTGGGAGGAGGAGGTGGAGAAAAATTTCCAAATTTCGTAGTAAATACAACATACCAAAGCGCACATATGTGCAACGTTCTTCATAATGCTTTCACAACCATTTATTCAATTTGTCATTAAAATGCTTTGAGATAAAGTCAGACAGATAAAAATTTTACTTTATAGGTAAAGAAACTGAGTCACAGAAAAAGTAAGCAGCTTGCTTAAGGTCACGTAGCAAATGGGAAACAAAACCAAGATGCGATGCTCACACACGTTGTCTCATGTGTCACAGTTTTCCTTCCTTGCAAAGGCTGATTAATATCCTATTGTATATACCTACAATAAATTTTGTTTATCCATTCATCTGCCAATGGACACTTAGGTTATTTCCACCTTTTGACTACTGTAAATAATGCTGCTATGAACATGTGCTTGCTAAGCCATTTCAGTTGTGTCTCACTCATTGTGAGCCTATGAACTGTAACCTGCAGGCTCCTCTATTCATGGGATTCTCCAGGCAAGAATACTGGAGTGGGTTGCCATGCCCTCTTGCAGGGGATCTGTCCAATCCATGGATAGAATCTGAATCTCATGCCTCCTGCATTGGCAGCTGGGTTCTTTACCACTAGTGCCATCTGGCATAGATGTATCTGTTGGATCCTTGCTTTCATTCCCAGAAGTGAAATTGCTGGATTGTACATTAAATCTATGTCTAATTTTTAGGAACCACTAATTTTCTTTTTCTTTCTTCTTCTTCTTTTTTTTTTTTTTTAAATTTTTTGGTCACACTGCAAGGCTTGTAGGATCTTAGTTCCCTGACTAGGGATCAAACCTGCACCTCCTGAGTCTTAATTGTTGGACCATTAGGGAAGTCCCTGGGAACAACTAATTTTCCACAGCAGCTGCACCATTTTACATTCTCAGTTAGCAGTGCGCAAAGTTTCCATTTTCTCAACATTCTCACCAACACTTGTTATTTTTGGTTTTTCTGATGAGAGCCATCCTCATGGGTGGAAAGTAGAAACTCACATTTTAAGTAAAATAGTAATTTGTTGTCTCTTCCATGGCAGGAGGTGCCTCCAGCTCCCACTGGAGCTCCTCTGGCAGAGAATATGATTGTTTTCGTAAGTAGTGAGCAACAGTTAAATTCTCTGTTGAGTTTCTTCAGCCTCGTCGGGGCTGCTTGAAGTCTAACCATGCGGGCGGAGATTCAGGGTCAGTTCAGAAATGTGGGCAAAGTTTATGCAGAAAATTTGGGGCTGCTCTTCTCTCCTGCTCTCCTTTCTCCATTTCTGCCCCTCACTTTCCATCTGCTGTGGTTTCCCCACTTCTGTTCTGTGGTTTTTTAGCCCAGAAAGACTGCAGGTTTCTATCCAAAGTTTTGCTGCTCTTCTATCCCCACCTCCACCCTAAAGATACCATCTGACTTCAGGCTAAAGGCCACACAAGTAGGAAAGTCAGATGGTGCCACTACTACCCCGAATATGGATTCCTGTCCAGGTTCTGCCTGCTTTTTGATCACTCACCGGAACTTCAGGAGTTGTTTTGGGATTTTATTTATAGTTGACACTTGTCTTCTGTGGGAGCTTTGAGTCCACCATTACTGGAGTGAAGTGAAGTGAAGCCGCTCAGTCGTGTCTGACTCTTTGTGACCCCGTGGACTGTAGCCTACCAGGCCTCTCCGTCCATGGGATTCTCCAGGCAAGAATACTGGAGTGGGTGACCATTTACTTCTCTAGGGGATCTTCCCGACCCAGGGATTGAACCTGGGTCTCCCGCATTGGAGGCAGACGCTTTAACCTCTAAGCCACTGGAAGCAGACCCTTTATCCCCTTTCTTACCATCCATTCTCATCTTCAAAAGCTGATGCTGCCGTGTGAATAAACCCAGGCTTCTTCTCCATTGTTTGATGTTGGTGGTGGTATTGGTGCTGGTCGTGTGCCTTGAAGGATCTTAGTTTCCAACCAGGGATCCAATGTGTAGAGTCTTAACTACTGCACTGGCAGAGAAGTCCCATTATTTTCCAAATTTTTGGACACTGAGCATATCTTTTGAAATCTTAAGAGCTGTTAATATTTTTATGATTTTTAAAAAGTCTATAATAAAGCATCTTAAAATCATAACTCAATTATAGAAAAAAACATCACAATCCACTTCAGAGAGCTAAGGGGAAACTCTACAGTGGCTTCACATTCTTTTGCTTCCAGGCACGTGAGCTGAGGCTTAGTTGACTCATTTAATCTCTTCCCTAAATTGTGTTTATGCTCCACAAAGTGGCTCAACATTTAACCAGAAAAGTTCTAAATTTCTCACTACATGGGACGCAGGAGAAATACGAGGTTAATCTTGTAAAACAAGCATCCATTAGATCAGTATTTTCTCTGGGTGCCTTGTGAAAAAGAGCTAACAGGTTTCAGATCAGAAAAAGATAATTCTGAGATCTGGGGGTTAATAAGAGATTTGTCTGCCTTTCTTCAGTAGTCCATTCGCTCAATAAATATGTGTTAGATTCCCATTATCTATTCATTAGCTTGTTTAATGAAAACTAGTTTAGTCATTTGTGGATTAGTGATTAGCTGGTGTGGTCACACTTTTCTTTGTCAATAAATTAATTTATTTCATGAATTTAATTTAGTTAATTTGTGAATGAATCAATGCAATAATTTAATTCTTCAATAAATTTCTAATCCTTATTCCAAGGCCCTGCAAGATCCTGAAATGCTTTTTGAAATATCAAGTTAATTCGTTTTATTCAGTATAGTTTTAGCATCAATTATATATAATTGCCAACATCTGCTGGATCATGGAAAAAGCAAGAAAGTTCCAGAAAAACATCTGCTTTATTGACTATGCCAAAGTCTTTGACTGTGTGGATCACAATAAACTGTGGAAAATTCTTCAAGAGATGGGAATACCAGACCACCTGACCTGCCTCTTGAGAAACCTATATGCAGGTCAGGAAGCAGCAGTTAGAACTGGACATGGAACAACAGACTGGTTCCAAATACGAAAAGGAGTACTCAAGGTTGTATATTGTCATGCTAATTTAATTTATATGTAGAGTACATCATGAGAAACTCTGGGCTGGTAGAAGCACAAGATGGAATCAAGATTACCGGGAGAAATATCAATAACCTCAGATATGCAGATGACACCACCCTTATGGCAGAAAGTGAAGAGGAACTAAAAGCCTTTGCTGAAAGTGAAAGAGGAGAGTGAAAAAGTTGTCTTAAACCTCAACATTCAGAAAACTAAGATCATGGTATCTGGTCCCATTACTTCATGGCAAATAGATGGGGAAACAGTGGAAGCAGTGGCAGACTTTATTTTTGGGGGCTCCAAAATCAATTCAGATGGTGATTGCAGCCATGAAATTAAAAGACGCTTAGTCCTTGGAAGGAAAGTTATGACCAACCTAGATAGCATATTCAAAAGCAGAGACATTACTTTGCCAACAAAGGTCCATCTAGTCAAGGCTATGGTTTTTCCAGTGGTCATGTATGGATGTGAGAGTTGGACGGTGAAGAAAGCTGAGCGCTGAAGAATTGCTGCTTTTGAACTGTGGTGTTGGAGAAGACTCTTGAGAGTCCCTTGGACTGCAAGGAGATCCAACCAGTCCATTCTGAAAGAGATCAGCCCTGGGATTTCTTTGGAAGAAATGATGCTGAAGCTGAAACTCCAATACTTTGGCCACCTGATGTGAAGAATTGACTCATTGGAAAAGACCCTGATGCTGGGAGGGATTGGGAGCAGGAGAAGAAGGGGACAACAGAGGATGTGATGGTTGGATGGCATCATCAACTCTATGGACACGAGTTTGGGTAAACTCTGGGAGTTGATGATGGGCAGGGAGGCCTGGCAGGCTGTGATTCATGGGGTCTCAAAGAGTCGGACACGATTGAGCATCTGAACTGAACTGAACTGAACTGAACTGATACCTTCTTGCATTATTGGAAAACCAGGAGTCATGCATAATACCTGTATCAATTTTTTCAAGTATTAGGTAAAGTTTCACTTATCTGGTCATCAGTTTTATAATCAAAGGCCTATGTAAATTTCCCATGATCTCTTGAAGGGAGGCATCATTCAATAAGATGCCTTAATTAAATAAATTTTAATTTATTTATTTGCCTGGGCTGAGTCTTAGTTGAGGTGTGGGGGATCTTTGATCTTCACTGAAGCTCATGGGATTTTTTTTTTTTTTTTTTTTTTTGGTTGCAACATGTGAACTCTTAACTGTAGCATATGAGATCTTTTGCCCTGACCAGGGATGGAACCCAGGTCCTCTACACTGGGAGTGTGAAGTCTTAGCCACTGGATTACAAAGGAAGTCCTGTCAATGAGGTATTTTTGACTAGTCATATGATTTTAAATAGATTACTCCAGCATATGGGACCTCCAGCTCATTTTGAACCCTTCTCCTCTCTGGCACATCTTGTCCTGTACCTCCTAGTCTCTACCATAAGCTGGTCAGCCTCTCAGTCCCTGGGTAATTTCCCAAGCCTCTCCTTCCCTATCTCATACTCTACCTACCTTCCATGCCCCACCTGTCTTCGTCCTATCCTTTCCCTAAGAACAAAGTTACTTTTGGATTTCCTTTATGTACTAATTTTTATATGCAGACTTCTGAATTCTCTTGGAGGGGATTCTAATTCTGATGGCCAGGAATCTGCACTTTTCTTCATGGGCATACTACAACCTGCATTGTCCTACAGGCACTTGAACCTGGAAGAGCCTTGCACTTGGTTTACTGCTCTGCTGTCACCATCTTAAAGTACTTAAATGACTTTTTTTTAACATGATGCATTTTGAAACGTTTTTATTCTGCGCTGGCCCCCACAGCTATGTAAGCAGTCTGCATTCGGGAGAGGTGCTCAGTGGGTCAAGAGTTGTGCAATTCACTGGAGGAGGGGAAAGGAGCAATCAGGGCTATTTATGACATCACTGAGGGTTAGGAGGGGACCAGGAAGTTAGAAAAGAAGGGAAAATAGGATCATCTTTCAGCCGTGCTCTCTTTTCCCTTGGAAATCTCCTTAAAACGTCAGACTAGAGTTAAAGGACATAGTGGTAGACATCTTGGAGATCAATCAATATGTTAGTTGTTCAGTCGTGTCTGACTTTGCAACCCCATGGATTGTAGCCCACCAGAATCCTCTGTCCATGGGATTTTCCAGGCAAGAATACTGGAGTAGGTATCCATTCCCTTCTCAAGAGGATCTCCCCAACCCAGGGAATGAACCCAGGTCTCCCCCATTACAGGCAAATTCTTTACTGTCTGAACCAACAGGGGAGCCTCCAAGGAGCTGTTCAAATGATCATAGTCGATTCTGATCTACTTTTGGGAATCCCTGCCAAATTCTATAAAAGGAATCTATCTCTAAAAATAGATTGATTTTAAAAACCCTGTCATGGAATTTACACATTAGCTCATCTCTTTCGTCTAACAAGTAAACTAATTAAAAGAGAGACAAGTTTATCCCAGGAAAGCCAGAAGAGAAATCTTGTCCTGTAAAGATAAGAAGTGGCAGTAAGGTGCTTCACAGATGTTGACTGTAAAGAGATGTTATAATACGTTGGTTCAGGACAGAAATCCTGAGAGAGTAAGTTAGAAAGAGAATTGTGATGTCGACCTTTTCAAGAGGTGATAACATGCTGCCCAGGCAGAACCTGAGGGAAAACAATGAGATTCATATGTGAGAAGAAAACAAAGGAAAACACACGAGATAATTTCAGACTGTCCTGGAAAAAAGAATTATCTATGTCGATCCAAATAGAAAGGTCTGTGTGATGATCTGGACAACAGAAAGGCAGAGCTGAGACTGCAAATTCCTGCCTGTTTGCTTTGTAATCATTCTTTTGTTGGCTCTCAATAAGTGTAAAATAGTATTGAAAGTCCACGGGATAAACCATTTCAAACAGCTTAGATTCCATTAGAATTCTAAACAATAGCATTTGAAGGCTCTTGCTGAAGTTCTTTCATTTAATAATTGACTGCTCTTGAAGCGAGTTCATTTCAGAGCGTGGTTTTGAATATGGGAGCTGAGTAAAACATATACCCTGGTAGTGCAGCTGGTAAAGAATCCTCCTGCAATGTAGGAAACCCCAGTTTGATTCCAGGATTGGGAAGATCCGCTGGAGAAGGGATAGGCTACCCACTCCAGTATTCTTGGGCTTCCCTGGCGGCTCAGCTGGTAAAGGATCTGCCTGCAATGTGGGAGTCCTGGGTTCGATCCCTGGGTTGGGAAGATTCCCCTGGAGAAGGGAACAGCTACCTTCTCCAGTATTCTGGCCTGGAGAATTCCATGGACTATTTCTTGGGGTTGCAAAGAGTTGGACATGACTGAGCGACTATCACTATAACTTTCAAAACATGTACACGTAAAATTCAGCTCTGCTGAGGTGCACTGTTTTATTTCTTATGTGTTGGGATTACTTGGGAGCAGTGGGCATTTGTAGGCAATCCTTTTGCTAATGGTTACTATGGTCAATCTATGAAGTCAACTATTTATCTGCAAGTCTATTTCCATTGTGTCTTTCAACACAGAAGCAATAGCAATGGCATATTGAACTCAACAACCAAGTTTAAACATTGCATTCAGGGCACTAAGTGCTTCCCTTAATGCAAATTGCTGAAGTGAGCAAGGAAAGTACATTTTGGTGTTTTCTTTAAAGTCCTGACTATTGCACTGAGCCTGAAATATGGACGACAGGAAATTCTGCAGCCAAGAAACATTATCTGTACATAACATCCTGCAGAAGATAAAGCTCCATCCAAGTTTTTCCATGATACAGATTGTTCATTTACTGTGAAACCTCAAAGAACATATATATATATATATATATATATATATATATATATATATATACACACAAACACATACACCTGTATTTTCATGTATCTTAGATGAAAAGATTGTTTTCACTGCCATGACTTATGTGTTTTTTTAATGTTAATACTCAATTTTTAAAAATAAATTGACAAGTCATGATTTTCCCTTAAGTTTATAAATCTTATCTTCCTTTAAATTATATGCAGTGAATTTCTAAAATTTACTTTAAAGGCTCTTCGATTCATCTTTGGGTTCCATTTAAAACCTAAACTCCTTTAAACATTTAAAACTTATTAATTTTTGCTTTTATTTCCAATATTCTGGGAGGTGGGTCATAGAGGATCCTGCTGTGATGTATGTTGGAGAGTGTTTTGCCTATGTTCTCCTCTAGGAGTTTTATAGTTTCTGGTCTTACATTTACATCTTTAATCCATTTTGAGTTTATTTTTGTGTATGGTGTGTATGGTGTTAGAAAGTGTTCTAGTTTCATTCTTTTACAAGTGGTTGACCAGTTTTTCCAGCACCACTTGTTAAACAGATTGTCTTTAATCCATTGTATATTCTTGCCTCCTTTGTCAAAGATAAGGTGTGCATAGGTGCGTGGATCTATCCCAATGTTCATCGCAGCACTGTTTATAATAGCCAGGACATGGAAGCAACCTAGATGTCCATCAGCAGATGAATGGATAAGAAAGCTGTGGTACATATACACAACGGAGTATTACTCAGCCATTAAAAAGAATACATTTGAATCAGTTCTAATGAGGTGGATGAAACTGGAGCCTATTATACAGAGTGAAGTAAGCCAGAAAGAAAAACACCAATACAGTATACTAATGCATATATATGGAATTTAGAAAGATGGTAACAATAACCCCGGAGAAGGCAATGGCACCCCACTCCAGTACTCTTGCCTGGAAAATCCCATGGATGGAAGAGCCTGGTAGGCTGCAGTCCATGGGGTTGCTAGGAGTCGGACATGACTGAGTGACTTCACTTTCACTTTTCACTTTCATGCACTGGAGAAGGAAATGGCAGCCCACTCCAGTGTTCTTGCCTGGAGAATCCCAAGGATGGTGGGGCCTGGTGGGCTGCCATCTATGGGGTCACACAGAGTCGGACACGACTGAAGCAACTTAGCAGCAGCAGCAACAATAACCCTGTATACGAGATAGCAAAAGAGACACTGAGGTATAGAACAATCTTTTGGACTCTGTGGGAGAGGGAGAGGGTGGGATGATTTGGGAGAATGGCACTCAAACATGTATAATATCATATATGAAACGAGTCGCCAGTCCAGGTTCGATGCATGATACTGGATGCTTGGGGCTGGTGCACTGGGACTACCCAGAGGGATGGTACGGGGAGGGAGGAGGGCTCAGGATGGGGAACACGTGTATACCTGTGGCGGATTCATGTTGATATATGGCAAAACCAATACAATATTATAAAGTTAAAAAAAAACTTATTTACATATCTTTAAATGTTAAAATTTAACATTTAAAGTGTTATTTTTAAATATCTGATTTATTTATATAGCTTTATTTCTAAGTCCTTCAATTGTCTCTGGAACACCAAAATTTCCCAAAACTTACTTAGGAAATATAAATACAGTGTATATAACATGACCATACATGCATTATACTTACCCACTTGTATATAATCTTGCTGTGCTATGCTTAGTTGCTCAGCTGTGTCCAACTATTTGTGACCTCACGGACTTTGGCCCACCAGGCTCCTCTATCCATAGGATTCTCCAGGCAAGAATACTGGAGTGGGTTGCCATACCCTCCTCCAGGGCCTCTTTCCAACCCAGGGGTCGAACCCAAGTCTCCCACATTGCATGCCGACTTTTTTACCATCTGAGCCACCAGGGAAGCCCATAATCTTAAATTCTCTGAAATCTTTCAGTACTGTTTACAAACTGGGTTTTATGTGGTCAGCTTAAAAATCAAGAGTCTGAATCAGTTAATCCATGCCAGTTATTCTTTAGACAATTTATGCAAACATGTCAAATGCAAGGCACACAAAATTTTACATACAATTTAACCCCAAAATGTAAATATTATGAGTTGCACTTTCTCAATTATCTTTAGACTTAGCTCTAAGCTGACCTGGTGTTAATCACACTCACCAAGGAACCGATTATACTTTCTCACATTCATTTCATTTTTCTTTCCAAGTATTTTTTGGAATACTATTCCAAGGAAGTGGGATTTCCATTCCAAGTGCATTAAGGTGACCTCAGTGCATAAAAATTAGATTGGCTTGAGCATAAAATGAAAAGTTAGAGACATCCAACATAATTTTTTTCACCAATAGACTGTCATATTGAGTCTTCTTTTTCTTTTTAATTGGAAGATAATTACTTTACAATGCTGTGTTGGTTTCCACCATACAACATAATTTGGCCATAAGTATACATATGTCCCCTCCCTCTTGAACTTCTCTCCCACCTCCACCCTTTCCCACCCCTCTAGGTTTTCACAGAACATTTGACTGAGCTTCCTGTGTTATGTAGCAACTTCTCACTATCTATTTTACTATCACAAGCCTAGATAGTGTATTAAAAAGCAGATACATCACTTTGCCAGCAAAGGTCCATATAGTCAAAGCTATGTGGTTTTTCTACCAATCATGTATGGATGTGAGAGTTGGACCATAAAGAAGCCTGAGAGCTGAAGAATCGATGCCTTCTAATTGTGGTGCTGGAGAAGATTCTTGAGAGTCCCATGGACTACAAGGAGATCAAACCAGTCAATCCTAAAGAAAATAAACTCTGAATATTTATTAGAAGGACTGATGCTGAAGTTGAAGCTCAAATATTTTGACCATCTAATGCAAAGAGCCAACTCACTGGAAAAGACCTGATGCTAGGAAAGATTGGGGGCAGGAGGAGAAGGGGGCAACCAAGGATGAGATGGTCATATGGCATCACTGACTCAATGGACATGAGTTTGAGCAAACTTGGGGAGATAGTGAAGGACAGGGAAGCCTGGAGTGCTGCAGTCCACGGGGTCACAAAGAGTTGGACACGATTCAGCAACTGAACAACAACAATCTGTTTTACACATAGTAGTGTATATGTTTCCAGGGCAGGCAATGGCAACCCGCTCCAGTACTCTTGCCTGGCAAATCCCAGGGATGGGGGAGCCTGGTAGGCTGCCGTCTCTGGGGTCGCACAGAGTCAGACATGACTGAAGTGACTTAGCAGCAGCAGCGCATATGTTTCAGTGCTACTCTCTCAACTCATCCCACCCTCACCTTCCCCACTCTATACACAAGTCTGTTCTCTATGTCTGCATCTCTATTCCTGCCCTGCAAATAGGCTAACCAATACCATCTTTCTAGATTTCATATATATGCATCAATATACAATATTTGTTTTTCTCTTTCTGTCTTACTTCACTGTGTATAACAGCATATTGACCCTTTTATAGGAAATTGAAGTGAATTCACGTAGCATAAAATTAACCACTTCAAAATAAAAAATTCATCAGAATTGAGTACATCCACAATGTATGAAACCACCCCCTCTATTTAGTTTTAAAACATTTCCATAACTCCAAATAAAGCCCTGTTCCCACTGAGGAGTTACTCTCTATTGCTCACTACCTGTGCTCCCAGGAACCACCAATCTGCTTTTAATTTCTATGGTTTTACCTATTCTGGGTATTCCATATAAATGAAGTCGTACAACCTGTGGATTTTTGTGTCAGGGTTCTTTCATTTGGCATGATTTTAGATTCATCCGTATCATAGCATGTTGCTGTTCAGTCACTAAGTCGTGTGTGACTCTTTTGCCATCCAATGGACTGTAGCTCCCCAGGCTCCTCTGTCCATGGAATTTTCCAGGCAAGAATACTGGAGTGGGCTGCCATTTCCTTCTCCAGGGGATCTTCCTGACCCAGAGACTGAACCCACATCTCCTGCTTTGGCAGTTAGATTCTGTACCACTGAGCCACCATGGAAGCACATGTTGCAGTGTGTATCAGTACTTTATTCCCTTCTGTGGCTAAATAATATTCCCTTGTATGGATACACTACAATTTGTGTATCCATTTATCCACTGATGGACATTGGGGTTGTTTCCACCTTTGACTCTTGTGAATAATGCTGCTATGAATGTGCTTGTACATGTGTTTTCGAGAACACCTGTCTTCAATTCTTTGGACTGTTTACCTAGGAGTACAATTACTGAGTCGTGTGTGTGGTAATTCTACACTTTGCTTTTTGAGGAACTGCCAAACTGTTTTCCACGGCAGCTGAACCATTTCACACCACTCCACCCAGCAATGTGTGAGGGTTCCAACTTCTTGACATCCTACTCAACACTTGTTACTTGACATTAAAAAAGAATTATGGCCATCTTAGTGCCTATGAAGTGCTATCTTCTTATGGTTTTGATTTTCATTTCGAGTGACTGATCATGCTTGATCCTTTTTTACTTAATGGCTTCCACCAATGGGGAGGGAGGCATCAAGTCAATAGGTCCTTTGAATTCATGTTCATTCTTTTGTAACTACTCTCAATTGTGTCCTAGATTAGGGCAAATTATATTATGGGACCTTCCTACCAAACCCCAATTCCATTTGTCCTGTTTGCTTCACAACCTAATTGGATTCAACCAATCTGTGTAATGCTTATTTCTACTCTACATTCTTTTCACATTCTATCTGGCAGAGCTGTTACCTTAAATAACTATTTGTGTGACATCCTTTAGCTTCTGCTTGCTTCTCCTGCCTGTTTAACTGCATGGTCAATTTCTCAAGTCATTCTTTTTGTTTTTTGCCCTTCCACCTGGCAAGCAGGATCTTAGTTCTCTGACCAGGGATCAAATCTATACTCCCTGCAGTGGAAGTGCACAGTCTTAAGCACTGGACCACCAGGGAAGTCTCTCTAAATTCATTCCAATGATAATATTCTAAGTATAACATTAAATATATTGGGAGGTTGGAAATTTCAGACTGTGACCAAAGTATGTTTTGGCAGAATCAGATTACTGTACTTTAAGAATTAATAACCATTCATTTAGGAAATTTTCCTTTCGAATCAAATAACCTTGATTGAGACCACAGAGTTCAAGCAATGGCAATTTACCTAAATCGCCTGGATGGTAAATTGGTGCCTGTGGGGGAACTAGGTAGTTCACCAACAGGAACTATAGGAACTAGGCAGTGCCTGCCTTGTAAATGTCCTTTCTGAGCATGACCTTCAGGCCATGGTCATATCTAATTAGGAGTGTCCTGGGAGGGGAGAGATGTTGATGAGAACAGAGAGCATAACCAATTGATGTGGGCGAAAATCAGAATTATAGATGAGGGTTTATAGTGTGACAGCCAAGAGATAGAGCAAGGCACAAACAACTCATATGGGGACAGATCAGAAATGAATTCAGAGGTCACTGGTCATGTCCTCCGTGGTACTTTTTATGCATGGCCCAAAAAGAGCTTTGCCGAGATACATGGAGACTTACAGGACTCCTGAAGCTGTGAAATGATCCATCTCAAATCTACAGTCTGTTTCCCATGAACGTCTGGCCCTGCTATACCTGGGACTTCAGATGAGAAACCAAAGAGCAGAAGCACTGCGGGAGACTGTACTCTTTAGCATCTACACCCCAAGATCTCCAGCTCCTGGACAATTGTCCGGGACTACGAAAATTCTAAGTTGCCACTCAAATATAAAACAGCGTTGTTTTTATTGTTCTCCTGATGAATTGTATATTGAAGGCGGAGGAGAGCAGAGGGGTCTGAGTTAATTCAAGCTATAAGAAGAGTCTTGTGTCAATCCAGGACCACCCGGAGACTGGCAGTGGCCAGCAGTGGTCAACCCTCAAAAAACTAAATAAAATCATCACCATAACAGGAGATGGCTTTTCTCTTCTCTTCTTGCTTTGCCAGCTGCAAAACAACCACTGTCTGAAAAGAATCGGAAAAGTCCCAAGTGTACTGCGAGGGGACCTTGAGTCCCCAGCCTCCTGCTGGCCATAATGAAGGAGGAGGATGTGCTTTGCTTTGATGTACAGCTGTAGGTTTTTTAATGAGGGAGGCAAGAGATCAAATTCCATTAGGACATTTCCTTTTAAGCCTTGATTATTCAGCAGCCCTGTTGAAATTAGCTGTTCATTTATCTATGAGCAGCTGCATACAGGGTTGGTCGCTTTTGCTTGTAGTGTGAAACTGACTAGGGCTGGGAGAAGGCATTCCTGAATATTTATTTAATTCAGTTATTCTTCTGTGCCATTTTCTTCCCCTTCTTCTGTATAATAGCCCCAGATTCTGAAGTTGCTAGAATTTCACCGTAAAAATGGCCAAGAAATTTGATCTGAATTTGTATAAACCGCAGCTTGGTTCCAGTAGGAGACAAGTCCTCTGGGTCCAACCCTCCTGTTCCTCTTCCACACGACATTAATGCCAATCTTGGCACATCTTGTCACAGCTGCGAAGCAGGGCTGGGCCCTCCTGTTGGCCTGTTCTGATGAGCTCCCTGCAGCGCTACCGGAATGGTCATATTCATGACTGTCAGGGTCTGGCTGGAAATATGAAGTCTGTGTTTCAGAGCAGAGGCCAAGCTCTGCTTACTGTCCTGGGAAGGTGTGCGTGGTTAGATGAGACTTTATCAGGGGATCAAAGCAGCAGGAATGAAGGATGACCCGGGCATGGGGCAGAGATTTGGTGCCAAGTTGGAGAATTGGCAGGGCTAGAAGGGATTCACACACACACACGCACACAAAGAAGTGGCATTCTGATTAACAGAATTATTGTCATCTATTTTGTTCAATGGACCACCAGGAGCACAAGGGTTTCTCACTCTTAAATATTTACTGATCAAGATAAACTTTGTTATGTATGTGCTTTTGGTTGACAAGACCTCTGCATTATTATTTTTTTCAATATTTTATTTGTTTTTAAAAATCAAATGCAATTTTTTCAGCTTTTTTTTTTTTAATTTAATTTTTTTTTTTACAATGTTGTGTTGGTTTCTGCCGTACACCAACATAAATCAGCCATAATTATACACACATCCCCTCCCTCCCCTCTTCCCCTGCGTCATCACAGAGCACCAGACTGGGCTTCCTGTGCTGCACAGCAACTTCTCACCAGCTATCCATCTTACACCCAATAAATAGTGTATATATGTTGATGCTACTTTCTCCATTCATCTCATTCTCTCCTTCCCCCACTGTGTCCACAAGTCCACTCTCTACATTTGCATTTCCTTTCCTTCCCTTCAAATAGATTCATCAGTATCATTTTTCTAGATTCCATATGTATCAAATGCAATTTTTTTCTTTGGCCATGTGGCATGTGGTATCTTAGTTCCCCGACCAGGGATCGAACATGTGATCCCTGCCTTGGAAGCACAGAGTCTTAACCACCAGGGGAGGGCCAAAAATTAAATGCAATTTTAAAGGTTACTTTCCATTTATCGTGATTACAAAACATTGGCTGTATTCCCCGTGTTGTACAATACATCCTTGAGCCTGTCTTACACCCAATAGTTTGAATGTCCCCCTCTACCACCCCGTATTGCCCCTCCCCACCTAAGACCTCCACATTATTGATTTAACTGTTTCACTCACTGTGTTCTTTTCTCCCTACATGTGTTGGTTGCTTGAGCTGTTTTTTCACCACATTTTGTGCTCAAAGATGGAGTTCTACTCAGGGACCTTCAAACTCCCTGGAAGCTGACCCCCAAGTTCTCTTTACTTTGAGATAAAACAGGCCGAACAAATCCTGGACCCAGTGGAAGCTCCTCTGTCATTTCTTCTTCAACCTTTCCAGCCTATTTTGGGATAGTTTCCACGTTTCTTTCCTCTCCCAATGGGCTTCGTGGTTTATGGACTGTTCTTACTATCACTAGGTTGTTTGCATTGTTCTGGAGTCTCAGTGTTTTCAGTGGTTATTTAATGGTCCTCCACGTGTTTTCTGAACTGGCCGCCAGCCTCAGCTGCCTCTGCTTTGTTTCCTGTTTGCTAGGAACCCTTTGGGGACAATGGTAGCTGATGATACAGGCAACTGACATTTTACAATCCTTCATTACGCAGAAGAAGGCTTTGTAACTGATGTTGGCAAGTTCATGAAAATGTGATGTGCTCAGCACCAGAGAACAGACTAGTGGTTGTCAAGGGGAAGGGATTTGGGGGAGGGATGGAGTGGGAGGTTGGGGTTAGCAGATATATTCTATTATGTATAGAATGGATAAACAATAAGGTCCTACTGTATAGCATAGGGAACTATATTCAATATCCCATGATAAACCATAATGGAAAAGGATAGTTTAAAGAAGAATATATGTGTATAACTCCATCACTTTGCTGTACAGCATAAATTAATACAACAATGTAAATCAATTATATGTCAATTTAAAATATTAATAAAATTTGAAAACTGGAGGGCCTCTAACATAATTTGGTGAAATGGATGAATCTAGCCTTAGTTCTTTTGAAAAAACATTGGATTTTATTGATCATCGGGCTTCTGGGCTTTCCTAGCCATAGAAGTCCACTGACTGAATATAAGATATTTAACAAATACTCATTATTTAGCTATGAGCCAGATAAAATTTCATAATTAAAACTAAAGTGTGTAAAATTATTAATTTGTCTTTAAAAAACCCAAATGTTTATTTTCATTTTTATTTTTTACATTAATTTATTTTAATTGGAGAATAATTGCTTTCCAATATTGTGATGTTTTTGCCATACATCAACATGGGTCCGCTACAGGTACACATGTATCCCCTCTATCCTGAACCCCTCTTCCACCACCCTCCCCACCCTATCCCTCTTGGTTGTCCCAGAGCACCAGCTTTGGGTGCCCTGCTTCATGCATTGAACTTGCATTGCTCATCTGTCTTACATATGATAATGTATATGTTTCAGTGCTGTTCTGTCAAATCATCCCACTCTTAGCTTCTCCTAGTGAGTCCAAAAGTCTGTTCTTTGCATATATGTTTCCTTTACTGCCCTAAATGTAGGATCATTGGTACCATCTTTCTAAATTCCATATATGTGTGTTAATATACAATATTTGTCTTTCTCTTTCTGACTTACTTCACTCTGTATGATAAGCTCCAGGTTCATCCACCTCATTAGAACTGATGCAAATGCATTCCTGGTGTGATCACTGACCTAGAGCCAGACATCCTGGAATGTGAAGTCAAGTGGGCCTTGGAAAGCATCACTATGAACAAAGCTAGTGGAGGTGATGGAATTCCAGTGGAGCTATTCCAGATCCTGAAAGATGATGCTGTGAAAGTGTTGCACTCAATATGCCAGCAAATTTGGAAAACTCAGCAGTGGCCACAGGACTGGAAAAGGTCAGTTTTCATTCCAATTCCAAAGAAAGGCAATGCCAAAGAATGCTCAAACTACCGCACAATTGCACTCATCTCACACGCTAGTAAAATAATGCTCAAAATTCTCCAAGCCAGGCTTCAGCAATATGTGAACCGTGAACTTCCAGATGTTCAAGCTGGTTTTAGAAAAGGCAGAGAAACCAGAGATCAAATTGCCAACATCCATTGGATCATGGAAAAAGCAAGAGAGTTCCAGAAAAACATCTATTTCTGCTTTATTGACTATGCCAAAGCCTTTGACTGTGTGGATCACAATAAACTGTGGAAAATTCTGAAAGAGATGGGAATATCAGACCACTTGATCTGCCTCTTGAGAAATTTGTATGCAGGTCAGGAAGCAACAGTTAGAACTGGACATGGAACAACAGACTTGTTCCAAATAGAAAAAGGAGTTCGTCAAGGCTGTATATTGTCATCCTGCTTATTTAACTTCTATGCAGAGTACATCATGAGAAACTCTGGGCTGGAAGAAGCACAAGCTGGAATCAAGATTGCTAGGAGAAATATCAATAACCTCAGATATGCAGATGACACCACCCTTATGGCAGAAAGTGATCAGATCAGATCAGATCAGTCGCTCAGTCGTGTCTGACTCTTTGCGACCCCATGAACCGCAGCACGCCAGGCCTCCCTGTCCATCACCAGCTCTCGGAGGTCACTCAGACTCACATCCATTGAGTCAGTGATGCCATCCAGCCATCTCATCCTCTGTCGTCCCCTTCTCCTCCTGCCCCCAATCCCTCCCAGCATCAGAGTCTTCTCCAATGAGTCAACTCTTCGCATGAGGTGGCCAAAATACTGGAGTTTCAGCTTTAGCATCATTCCTTCCAAAGAAATCCCAGGGCTGATCTCCTTCAGAATGGACCGGTTGGATCTCCTTGCACTCCAAGGGACTCTCAAGAGCCTTCTCCAACACCACAGTTCAAAAGCATCAATTCTTCAGCGCTCAGCAGAAAGTGAAGAGGAACTAAAAAGCCTCTTGATGAAAGTGAAAGTGGAGAGTGAAAAAGTTGGCTTAAAGCTCAACATTCAGAAAACGAAGATCATGGCATCCGGTCCCATCACTTCATGGGAAATAGATGGGGAAAAAGTGGAAACAGTGTCAGACTTTATTTCTCTGGGCTCCAAAATCACTGTAGATGGTGACTGCAGCCATGAAATTAAAAGACTCTTAATCCTTGGAAGGAAAGTGACATGACCAACCTAGATAGCATATTCAAAAGCAGAGACATTACTTTGCCAACAAAGATTCGCCTAGTCAAGGCTATGATTTTTCCAGTGGTCATGTATGGATGTGAGAGTTGGACTATGAAGAAAGCTGAGCGCCGAAGAATTGATGCTTTGGAGCTGTGGTGTGAGAAGACTCTTGAGAGTCCCTTGGACTGCAAGGAGATCCAACTGGTACATTCTGAAGGAGATCAGCCCTGGGATTTCTTTGGAGGGAATGATGCTAAAGCTGAAACTCCAATACTTTGGCCACCTCATGCAAAGAGTTGACTCATTGGAAAAGACCCTGATGCTGGGAGGGATTGGGGGCAGGAGGAGAAGGGGACAACAGAGGATGAGATGGCTGGATGGCATCACTGACTCGATGGACATGAGTCTGAGTGAACTCCGGAAGTTGGTGATGGACAGGGAGGCCTGGCGTGCTGCGATTCATGGGGTGGTAAAGAGTTGGACACGACTGAGCGACTGATCTGATCTGATCTGATTATTCCATTATAGCTGAGTAATATTCCACTGTGTATATGTACCATAACTTTCTTATCCATTCATCTGCCAGTAGACATCTAGGTTGCTTCCGTGTCCTAGCTTTTAAATGGTGCTGCAGTGAACATTGGGGTACATGTGTCTTTTTCAATTCTGGTTTCGTCAGGGTGTATGCCCAGCAGTGGGACTGCTGGGTTGTATGGCAGTTCTATTCACAGAAAAAACCCAAAATATTATCTCATGTTCTAACCTGCTAGACCTACCAACATAATATAATCACCAGAAAGACTGTCAATGAATGAAATAATTTTTCAACCTTATGCTTTTTTTAAAAACTATTTATTTTATATTGGAGTATAGCCAATTAACGATGTTGTGATAGTTTCAGGTGGACAGCAACATGTATCCATTCTCCCCCAAACTCCCCTCCCATCCAGGCTGCCATATTGAGCAGAGTTCCCTGTGCTATACAGTAGGTCCTTGTTTGGTTATCCATTTTAAATATAGCAGTGTGGACATGTCAGTCCCAAACTCATTAATGATCCCTTCCCCTCATCCTTTCCCCCGGTAACCATAAGTTTGTTCTCTAAGTCTGTGAGTTTGTTTCTGTTTTGTAAATAAGTTCATTTGTATCATTTATTTTTAGATTTGGCATATAAGGAATGTCATTTGATATTTCTCGTTCTCTGACTTGCTTCACTCAGTATGACAATATCTGGGTCCATCCATGTTGCTGCAAATGGTATAATTTCATTCTTTTTAACGGCTGAGTAATATTTCATTATGTACCTGTGCCACATCTTCTTTATCCATTCTTCTGTCGATGGACATTTGGGTTGCTTCCATGTCCTGGCTATTGCACATAGTGCTGCTATGAACATTTGGGTGCAATTATCCTATGCTGTTTTATCATAGTAAATAAAGGCTTCTATCTATTTTTCACATTAAAAACTAATGTCCTTAGCAATGTTGAATATTACTGTTGGGAAAGATGAGTTTGACATTTTTGATAAATAGTGTAAAAGTTAAGGAAAAATGGACAGTTTTAAATGCTTTTAGAATGCAAAGCCCAATTGTGGGATATTTAGCTTGAAGTCTGAACTTATCAAATCCTCTGTACATGTTTGTGATGCTTTTGTGCCCATGTCCCTGTACCTCTGTGATGCTCACTTTCCTTGGGTATTTGTGCCTTGTCTATTGTTGATGTCCTTTAAACAGATCTCCATGTAGCCACCTGCTGGATTAGGATGACTTTAAATGCTCTGGGTAGGGCGTAAGGGTGTTACATCCATAGCTTCCTATACTCTGGCAGCTGATAGGCTATACCTATCTGTACAGTGTCAGACTTTATTTTTGGGCTCCAAAGTCACTGCAGATGGTGACTGCAGCCATGAAATTAAAAGACGCTTACTCCTTGGAAGGAAAGTTATGACCAACCTAGATAGCATATTCAAAAGCAGAGACATTTCTTTGCCAACAAAAGTCCATCTAGTCAAGGCTATGGTTTTTCCAGTGGTCATGTATGGATGTGAGAGTTGGACTGTGAAGAAAGCTGAGCTCCAAAGAATTGATACTTTGGAACTGTGGTGTGGGAAGACTCTTGAGAGTCCCTTGGACTGCAAGGAGATCCAACCAGTCCATTCTAAAGGAGATCAGTCCTGGGTGTTCATTGGAAGGATTGATGCTAAAGCTGAAACTCCAATACTTTGGCCACCTGATGTGAAGAGCTGACTCACTTGAAAAGATCCTGATGCTGGGAAAGATTGAGGGCAGGAGAAGGGGACGACAGAGGATGAGATGGCTGGATGGCATCACCTACTCGATGGACGTGAGTTTGAGTGAACTCTGGGAGATGGTAATGGACAGGGAGGCCTGGCGTGCTGCGATTCCTGGGGTCGCAAAGAGGTGGACATGACTGAGTGACTGAACTAAACTGAACTGATTTATACCTACTGCTTGTTTTACTGAGAAAAAGATGTGTTTGCTTCAAACTTCTTTACACCTGTTGTTATTTTAATACCCTAGTGTAATAAGACATGAAATAAGTCAACAAAATATGAGTGCCAAAAGAAAAGGAGTGGTGATTATGAAAAGCAAATCAAATGCTTGGAAAAGAAGGAGGATGAACTTCTGAAGACAAATTGCTGTCAGATTAGGTGTGGGCAACTGGGCTTCCTTTGTGGCTCAGCTGGTTAAGATCAGATCAGATCAGATCAGATCAGTCGCTCAGTCGTGTCCGACTCTTTGCGACCCCATGAACCGCAGCACGCCAGGCCTCCCTATCCATCACCAGCTCTCGGAGGTCACTCAGACTCACATTCATCGAGTCAGTGATGCCATCCAGCCATCTCATCTTCTGTCGTCCCCTTCTCCTCCTGCCCTCAATCCCTCCCAGCATCAGAGTCTTCTCCAATGAGTCAACTCTTCGCATGAGGTGGCCAAAATACTGGAGTTTCAGCTTGAGCATCATTCCCTCCAAAGAAATCCCAGGTCTGATCTCCTTCAGAATGGACCAGTTGGATCTCCTTGCAGTCCAAGGGACTCTCAAGAGTCTTCTCCAACACCACAGTTCAAAAGCATCTATTCTTCGGCGCTCAGCCTTCTTCACAGTCCAGCTCTCACATCCATACATGACCACAGGAAAGACCAGAGCCTTGACTAGGCGAACCTTGTTGGCAAAGTGATGTCTCTGCTTTTGAATATGCTATCTAGGTTGGTCATAACCTTCCTTCCAAGGAGTAAGCGTCTTTTAATTTCATGGCTGCAGTCACCATCTGCAGTGATTTTGGAGCCCAGAAAAATAAAGTCTGACACTGTTTCCACTGTTTCTCCATCTATTTCCCATGTAGTGATGGGACCAGATGCCATGATCTTCGTTTTCTGAATGTTGAGCTTTAAGCCAATCTTTTCACTCTCCACTTTCACTTTCATCAAGAGGCTTTTGAGTTCCTCTTCACTTTCTGCCATAAGGGTGGTATCATCTGCATATCTGAGGTTATTGATATTTCTCCTGGCAATCTTGATTCCAGCTTGTGTTTCCTCCAGTCCAGCATTTCTCATGATGTACTCTGCATATAAGTTAAATAAACATGGTGACAATATACAGCCTTGACATACTCCTTTTCCTATTTGGAACCAGTCTGTTGTTCCATGACCAGTTCTAACTGTTGCTTCCTGACCTGCATACAGATTTCTCAAGAGGCAGATCAGGTGGTCTGGTATTCCCATCTCTTTCAGAATTTTCCACAGTTTATTGTGATCCACACAGTCAAAGGCTTTGGCATAGTCAATAAAGCAGAAATAGATGTTTTTCTGGAACTCTCTTGCTTTTTCCATGATCCAGCAGATGTTGGCAATTTGATCTCTGGTTCCTCTGCCTTTTCTAAATCCAGCTTGAACATCAGGAAGTTCACGGTTCACATATTGCTGAAGCCTGGCTTGGAGAATTTTGAGCATTACTTTACTAGCGTGAGATGAGTGCAATTGTGCGGTAGTTTGAGCACTCTTTGGCATTGCCTTTCTTTGGGATCGGGATGAAAACTGACCTTTTCCAATCTTGTGGCCACTGCTGAGTTTTCCAAATTTGCTGGCATATTGAGTGCAGCACTTTCACAGCATCATCTTTCAGGACTTGGAATAGCTCAACTGGAATTCCATCACCTCCACTAGCTTTGTTCAAATCCCCTTGCAATGGGGGAGACCTGGGTTCGATCTCTGGATTGGGACGATCACTTGGAGAAGGGAAAGGCTAGCCACTCCAGTATTTTGGCCTGGAGAATTCCATGGACTGTATAGGCCATGGGGTCATAAAGATTCAGACACAACTGAGCGACTTTTACACTCAAGAGAATTACATTAATATAAGATGAGTGACTCATTGGAGAAGACTCTGATGCTGGGAGGGATTGAGGGCAGGAGGAGAAGGGGACGACAGAGGATGAGATGGCTGGATGGCATCACTGACTCGATGAATGTGAGTCTGAGTGACCTCCGAGAGCTGGTGATGGATAGGGAGGCCTGGCGTGCTGCAGTTCATGGGGTCGCAAAGAGTCGGACACGACTGAGCGACTGATCTGATCTGATCTGATCTGAAGATGAGTGAAAATCAAGGACTCTTTACACAGATTGCTTTGAAATTGTCTCCCCATTCTTGTTCCCAAACAAGGTAGGGTGGGGTGGGAAGGACAGGGTGGGACAAATTGAGAGGGTAGCTGCTGGGGACCAGCCCCAGCTGATCCAGGGACTTCGAAACGAGGACGGCGTCGGTGGGGGTCAGGACACGATAGTTATAATTAGAGATATAAAGAATACTAGAACGAGGATAGCTCAGTAGGAAATTTCAGTGGAGAAAAGAGGCTGAGTAGCTTGGTTTATGCGGGGGACCAATCAAACTTCAAGACAAGAAGTTTGCACCACTTACGTAGGCCGCAGGCGTCTTTCCGTTCTCCCGAAGGAGAGGAGACACTGAGGCCTCCCCGGTCCGATCTTAGAAGCCCAGGCATAATCAGTAAGCATGGTGGGTCCCGCGCCCCAGATGGAGACTCAGCCAGAATTTGAGAGAGAGAGCGACATGGGGAGACCAGTCTTTCCAGGAACTGATTCCACTTCTTTATTTTCCATGGTTTACTTTTATACACTGAGATGTTATACAAAAGTCACGTGGGGTCAGCAGCCCTGACTTTTATCAAAGTCAGGTGCTTAAATGTATACAGAGGTCTTAGGGGTGTTACATCATCTTCCGGCCAGGGGGCCTGTTGACAATTTATGACCTTCTCCTTGTGATAGTGGTCAGTCACTTATTTCTCCAGGGTGATTATTCTTAAAACAGACTCCACTAGATAAGTTTACATTCCTATAGGGTGAGGGTGTAGTGGGTTTTAGTCAGGGAAAGAATTTACTTAGCCTAAAGTCTAACGTGATTAATATCAAAGGTTAATACTTATCTCTTCTATTCATTAATGTGTATAAGGGCAGGGGAAGTGGAGACTTAGCAGCAATCATTGGCTCAACAAATGAAAAACCCTTCACTAATACAATTTCTAATCAGCCCATTATACTTATGCTAATAGTTTTCTAACTTCTCTAAAGAACCTGTTTTTAGAAGGTTAAGAGCATCTCGTGCCTCCCACTGTTGGGTGGGCTAGAGAACCTTCAGAGGAGTTTGTAGGTCAAGACACTCCTGTCACACCCAGGAATTTATTAACTGAAGCTTTAAGTTAACTCTTTTTTCAGAGAGAGGTAGTGGGGGACAGCCCCCCGTAAAGTCAGAGGTGTAGGTGAGAGCACAAGTAGTAAAGCAGGCAGGCTCTGGTTTTGGGGGTAGATGCTCGAGAACCTCCAAGGGGCTCCTGAGGCTAGACCCCACCTTTGTGTATGTCAAGCCTCCTTCCTCATGACCTTTGCCACGGGCGGAGCACTAATTCAAACTGGCTCCCAACAGGTAGCACTGACGTACATACACTACCATGTGTAAAATAGCTAGCTATTGGGAAGCTGCTGCATAGCACAAGGAGCTGAGTTCGATACTCTGTGATGACCTAGAGGGGTGGGATGAGGGGTTGGAATGGGAGGAGGCTCATGAAGGAGGGGATATGTGTATACATATAGCTGATTCCCAGATGGTGCAAGTGGCCAATGCAGGAGATGCAAGAGACATGGGTTTGATCCCTAGGTGGGGAAGATCCCCTGGAGAAGGCAATGGTCACCCACTCTAGTATTTCTTGCCTGGAAAAGTCCATGGATAGAGGAGTCTGGATGGCTACAGCTCATGGGGGTCCCAAAGAATCAGATACAACTGAGGACACATATAGCTGGTTCACTTCATTCACATAGCAGAAACACAACACTGTAGAGCAATTATACTCCAATTAAAAATAAAATTCTTAAAATAAAAAGAAAATTCAAAAAAGAATAAAACCCCAACAAATTGGATATTATGTAGTTAGTGCATTATGGGTGTGATTTGTGGAGGAAACAAGACATGGAAACTCCAGTTAGAAGGCTTAAGAGAAAACATTGACCCTATAGCACGTAAACTGGTGAATAAACACCCAGTATGAGTTTATGTTGAATTAAGTGTTCAAGGTATAGATTATTTTTATGTAATTGCCTGCTTTGGTTAACTACTCATCTACCTGAAATTGAGCCAATAAGAGGGCTTCCTAGGTACCAATCCTTTATCAGATGTCTTGGGTGCAGTCTCCTCCAGGAAGCTCTCCCTGATCGAAGCCTCCTTCATCCTAGCTCCCAGCCATTTGTCCATCACGGCATTTTATTACACTGCAACTGTTTGTTTAGTTGTCTCCATCCTCCACTGGGCTGTGAGTCTGCTGAGATCAGCGAACTCATTTTTAATCTCCAAATTCTTAGGTCTTGAAACACTCTCTGGCCCCAGTGTGGATGCACGAAGGCTTATTGGTTGAAGATTGAGAAAGAGACTTCATTAAATGTGTTGAAGAAATAACCAAAATTTAAAAAATAAAAAAAAGATGTATCACTTTATGGAAAGATTGTGGAAAAACTTTGTTAGTATAAGGGAGTCATTGCTCTGGACTTGAGATGTGTTTTGTGATGAGATTAAAGACCAAATACCTGGGAAACACAGAGCAATGTCAATAGATTTTACCATTAGTGCGCATTGTCTGGACACTTTGTCTAACTGCAAGAATCCATGTATGTCTTTTTCACTTTGCAGAATTTTTGCTCCCTTTTCTTTTGTGTCCTTCACGTGCTGTATTGTTTCCAGCAGCTACCAAGCAAGCTGTGGAACAGGGTTGGGGCCGCCCCACATTCACTGGGACAGCCTCAAGGCATCTGAATCCTTCAGTTTCAAATCTTGTTTATTCTTCTTCCTCTCTTCCTTAACCTCAAATCAACATATGTGTCTAGTCTAGGAGTCTAGGGGACTTTTCAAGGCCATGTATCCTGTTTCCTTTAATAGACTTGCAGCCTAACTAAGCCAAGAATTATCTCCCACCCCCACCCCGGTCTTTTACATTCTTTAATTCCTTGGTCTTAACTCTTTAATCAAATGTCTTGTTTTAATGTCCCCTTGCCCTGTGGCATTTGGCTTGTGTCTAGCCACAAAACGCTCTATTTTGTATACGTTTTAAAAAGTGGCTTGCAAGAGGAAATAGTTTATTCAAAAATGAATTGTGTAGTTTGAACACTTAAAAGCTTAGAACCAAAGAGTCTGCAGGAGTCAGTCACAGAACACAGATGACACAGATGCAGTTCAACAGGAAAAATTTTAAATGAACTCCTTTAATATAAGCAGCAATTTAATGGGTACTTCAAAAACATATACATATAGAGCTGAATCTCATTCTTATTTGCTGTAGGCATGCCCCTTCCCCTGAAGTCCTCTGAAAGGATGGCCAAATTTGAAAAACAAAGAACCTGAGAAATGAAACTCTATTGCAAATGAATGATTATCTACATTAAAAATCCCAAAGAAGTAAGAGAGTTTATCAAGTAGTAACATGAGAGTTTATCAAATTCACAGCATACAAGGTCAATATATGGAAATCAATTGTATTTCTATTTAGTAGCAATAAATAATTAGAAGTTGACATTTTAAAAATGTATCATTTACATGTATATGTATGACTGAGTCTTTTCACTGTTCACCTGAAACTATCACAGCATTGTTAACCAGCTATATCACAATACAAAATAAAAAGTTTTTAAAAAATATGTCTTTTAGAATAGAATCAAAACCATGAAATATGAAGGGATAACGTTAACAAAGTATGTGCAAGACCTATATGCTGAAAAGTACAAAACTTTAATGGGAGAAGTCTTTAAAGATCTAACTAGATGTAAAGACATACCATGTTTATGGATTAGAAGACTAAATATTGTTAAAATGTCAGCTCTCCTCAAATGGAGTTACAGATTTAATATCATCTCAATTACAGTCTCAGGAAGGTTTTTGAAAAAAAAAAATTACATATTGATTCAAAGGTATGTATGGAGAAACAAAGGACTTAATATAACCAAAGGAATTTAAAAGAAAACCAGAGTTGGATGACTCACCCTGCCTGTTTAAGTAAGACTTAAACCAAAACAAATAGCACAGTGTGGTCTTGGTGAAAGTAGAGATCTGGAGATATAGGGAGCAGAATGGAAAGTCCAGAAATAGACCCACATTTATATAGTCAGTTGGTTTCCAACAAAGTTACCATGGTAATTTGGTTTATAAAAAATGATATTTAAAAAAATGGGACTGGGGATTTCCCTGGCAGTCCAGTGGTTAGGATGGAGTGCTTTGAAACCTTTTGTAAGCCAAAGTAATGTAAAGCGAAGAAAGAATTATACCTTAGGACACATTTTGCTAATGGATGCACGAAATAAATGGAGATGACACAGAGATGCTCACAGACACAGTTCAAAGCTATAACGACTTGATGCTGAGATGCTGAGCGTGGTTCCCAGGGAAGGAGTTTGGCGGGGCCCCTCTCCCTGCATGAATGCTCACTGCCTCTACAACAACTTGCTGGAAAACAAACACTGAACACTATTTTTGCTTTTTACCTTTTTTTTTTTTGTAGAAGCAAAAATCACTTTCGGATTTCAGTTAGCGAAAACAGGTACCAATATAAGTCTTTTGTAAAAGTAAAGTGGTGTAAAGCCATCTTTCAAGGATACTTGTATTAAGCTTCAATGACAGGATGTATTAATACAAATTTATATTCAATCATATTTGATGTATGCCAGTTATGTTCTTTTAGACTGTGTCTCCTGCATGGCTTCAGCCTTCTTGGGCAAGACCAGGGTTCTCTCAAGTGAACTTGCCCATTTCAAGTTTACATCTGTCTTCCCCAGGAAAAGGGCCTGAGGCTTCGGGTGCAGCCCCAAATCTGCCACAGACTTGCCAGCTGTATACTTCTATTTGTACATAACCACCATTTACAGGGAGCTTAGCAGGAGACCCACACAGGCCTCAACAGGAAGGTTTCTTTCCTGAATCTTGAATTCACAGTGAGAACCAGGCCATGACCTTCAAAAAAAACTCTTAAAATATCCTGTGTCTTTCTCCCCGCTAATTTCCTTTTCCTTTCCAGCCTCCCCTCCTACCCCACCCCTGTCCCCTCCCTGGTAAGGCCTTCCTGTCCCCTCTCCCTTCTCTTCCTCGTCTGCTCTTATCTGCTCACCTGCCCTTCTTATTCTTACTTTTCTTTTTTTTTCCACTTTCGCTACTTTCTTTTTTTAAAAAAAATAATTTTTATTGGGATATAGTTGCTTTACAATGTTGTGTTAGTTTCTGGTGTACAACAAAGTGATTCAGCTATATGTATACATATATTGCTCTTCTTTGGATTTCCTTCCCATTTAGGTCCCCACAGAGCATTGAGTAGGGTCCCCTGTGTTAAACAGTAGGTTCTCAATAGTTATCTGTTTTATATATATATAGTAGTGTGTATATGTCAATCCCAGTTAAAGTACTCTTTGACTACTACAAATGTCTTTTCTTAAATCTATTTTTTATTGAAGTATAATTGAATGACAATGTTGTGTTAATTTCTGCTGTACAGCAAAGTGACTCAGTTATATACATATATATATATGTGTGTGTGTATATATTCTTTTTCACATTCTTTTTCCATTATGGTTTATTACAGGATATTGAATGTAGTTCCCTGTGTTAGATAGTAGAACCTTGTTGTTTGTTCATCACAGTTTGCATCTGCTACATGATTGCTGTTCTTATTCAATCAAGTGTTGTGTTCTCAGAAGCCTAAAAGAAAATCTGCTATAGACTTGCCAGCTGTATACTCTCCAAGTGCCTCCACTTTTTTAATACCAGGCGGACCCAGGCCAGGGACAATACCCTTTATCAGCCTCTGGGTGTGATTCAAGCTCATGCATATTCATGTTTCAACCTCATCAGTAGTCCTCTGGGCTGACTCTGTGTCATCTGGAGAGCACAGAGCGTTGTGGAAATCTCAGTTAATGTCCCTTGTCTTTTCATTGGCCTCGATCTATATTGAAACACAAGTTTCCAATTGCTCCATAGAACTGCTAATCAGATTCTTTTCCTATATAAAAAACTGAGTCTTAAAAAAACAGCCACTCCAGCAAATGGGCAATGTGCCTTTATCAAAATTCCCAGTGAAGACACAGCTCTGCCTGCCACAAGGAAATCAGAATCCTTTTTTGAAATAATTACTTTAAGAAACTTTTTGTGACACAGCAGGCAAATATCTAATATCTTTTGGAAAGATTACAAATAATTGTCATAAAAATGTTTGAGGGAATAAACTGGAAGCTGAGTTTTGGGGTGATTATTTCTACAATCAGGAAGTAACATAATGGTCCTGTTAATAATTCCATCATACTGAATTTTTAATATAATTCAAATAATGTCTATCTCATTTGTCTCATGGCTCTCTCATTGTACTAAAAATACCAAGAGGATGAAAATATTGATTCCTGCCTGCCTTCAAGATTTCAAGGTAATTAGGGGCAAAAAAGGTACAAAAAAAAATTATAATATGTGACAGATAACAAGTTTGTTGCCTTCTAGAGTGTAGATATTGTGCTTTATATTCAGTGTGTTCTTGTCTCATATCTAGCTCACTCCTTTGCAGACAGAGATATTTAATAAGTGTTTGAAAAATACTGGGTGCTATAATGAAAATAAAAGAAGCAATGAATCCAGATGATAAAAATTAGGGATGGCCTCATGGGGAAAGTACAGCTTGAGCTGAAATTTAACACGTGGGCAGAGGGACTTCCCAGGTGTTCCAGCAGTTGGGACTCCACACTTCCAATGCAGGGCGCTCAGGCTTGATTCCTTGTCTGGAAATTAGGATCCCATATCAGATCAGATCAGATCAGTCGCTCAGTCGTGTCCGACTCTTTGCGACCCCATGAACCGCAGCACGCCAGGCCTCCCTGTCTATCACCAGCTCCCGGAGGTCACTCAGACTCGCATCCATCGAGTCAGTGATGCCATCCAGCCATCTCATCCTCTGTCGTCCCCTTCTCCTCCTGCCCTCAATCCCTCCCAGCATCAGAGTCTTCTCCAGTGAGTCAACTCTTCGCATGAGGTGGCCAAAATACTGGAGTTTCAGCTTTAGCATCATTCCTTCTAAAGAAATTCCAGGATTGATCTCCTTCAGAATGGACTGGTTGGATCTTCTTGCAGTCCAAGGGACTCTCAAGAGGATCCCATATACCTCTCAAGAGGATCCCATATACCTCGCA
>CAKXYN010000588.1:0-53276 GCA_935064755.1 Tragelaphus eurycerus
GGATGGGAGAGGAAGGAGGGAAAGGGACAGGAATGCAGGCAGGAGGGGAGGACAGGCCCAGACTTTGTTCTTTCATCCCGAACACTTTTGTATACATTTGATATCATGCTTAATAAAACAGTGAATTGAAACTAGCTGGATTCAAACCCTGTCATCTGCATCACAGCATGACTTTTGAGGTACTCCTTAGCCTCTCTGTGCATCAGTTTTTTCATATGTAAAATGGCAATAATAGAAACTACTTCATGAACTTAAGAATCAAAATCATCTATATATCTCTGTTTAAATCTTTATAAAATTAAATTATGTAGAAAAACACCTGCCTGTGTGTTATATAGAGATAAAATTTTAAGCACAGGTACATATTATGGCATCTTAATACAGCAGGGATCACTCATTGATGACCATTATTAATATAAAAGGCAGAGTTTGTTCCAGTACCTACATCAGATTTTCATTCATGTCATTTTTTTTTTATAACACAAGTTTCTCCTTATTTTTCAAGAAATGAACCACAGCTCAGTGAAGAGCCAGGGCCATGTTGGCGCTGCTGGAAATGCCGCCTCCAGGGGTTGGTAGCCCTGTGGTCAGTGTTCCCATCTCAGCAGCCCCTCCAGACAGGGCCCCGGTCCTGACAGAGAAGAGCAGGTGACTTATGCTCAACATAAAAGTGCCCTTCTCAAGGCCAGGCAGGGCCACTTTAATTCCCCTGACTATATAACTGAAGGTGTATTTTCCCATATTTGTTGACAGATCAATGGGAAAATGCTGTAATACATGATCAATATTCACTGCAGCCTTCAAACTGATTTGGTTTCAGCCTTGCACACAGTTAATGAACATTTAGCAAAGTTCCACATGTCAAGATAAAAGATAATGAAGAAATGGCATTTTTCACCTAGAAAAAATACACTGCTATTGCATAACTTGTGAAATACAAAATCTCTGTAAGTTAAGGAGAGATTTTTTCCTATTATTATTTAAGAGCATATAAGGGTTTTTCAATATATCTGAAACAATTGATTGATGAATTAATTTTCCCTGAGATGATGTGCTCACTGGAAAAGAGGATATTCTCAACCTGTATCCAGTTTGAAGGCAGACTGCCTTTGTAATAGGGTGAGTTTTTCACCGGCTCCAAGAAACTAGGAGAAAGTATCATCCCCTCCCAAAGCAGGGACATCTCCCTACTCCTCTACTCCTGAGCAGGAATGTGGAGCCACTTGGGTCAGTGCTCTGCATCTCTGCTACAATTGGGCCCATTGCACAGAGTTCACCCTCTGCATCTCTGCAGGCAGAACTCCTGTCTGCAAATTCACGACCAGATTTTCTGTAAGGACAGTGAGGGACACAGAAGGAGAAAAGAGATATATGTTTTATTTCTGGGCAGTCTAAGAGATGTGGCATAAACACTGAATCATTTTCATTTAAAAATTTATAGGCACAGCTATAAAAATGCATAATTTAATAGTTATAATCGTTTTAATATTCCTGGAGGATGTAGTCCCCATTCTTATTTAACAGGAGGGATGTCTGAACACTCACCTAAAGGTAAACACAGATTTCCTCCAAACAACCTAGAGTCCTGCACACTGGGTATTGGACACCTGAGCACTGTGACTTCGACAAACAGGGCGTAGGAAGGGAGAGGGAGATGAAAAAACAAAACTAAATCTGAAGAGTGAAAGCAAAGTTTCCAAGCAGGTTTTATTCCTCTGGATGTAACTGTGTCAGCCTCTGGTCAAAGCCCTCATTCCAAATCTCTGGGTCCAGGTTAGTGGGAGTACAGACAGGGCAGAGGATTTTTTTTTTTTTTTTTTTACCTGCTCCTCAGTCAACTGAAAGCAGTTTAAGACAGGAATCATGTCTGGTTCTGGTTTCCACGTTGTAGACAACTCTGTAAGTTTCCAGAATGAATGCTGGAGCCTAGGGATTTCTGAACATGCACAACAGTTTAGGAGAACTTCAGTGATCTGCTGAGCCAGAGTCCTGCCAGCATGATAATTTGACTCAGGACCCTAATTTTAGGGGGAACTTTGGTCCAGGGGATAGGACTCTGCGCTCCCAATGCTGGGGGCCTGAGTTTGATCCTTGATCAGGGAACTAGATCTCACAAGCTGAAATTAAGACCCGGCACAGCCAAAAACAAAAACAAAAGAGAACAGCTCAGCAAACAGCTGTGCATTAAAAAAATACCCTAATTTTAGAAAAACAGGTCATTTTGACTGTTGAGAAATCTATGTCCATTAGCAAGTATCTTTTGAAGAAGATTGCTCTTGTGTTCAACTGACTAGGTCATTGCCATTTAGAAACATTTATTTTTAATTGGAAGATCATTGGAAGCTACAGGTAAAAGGATGACACTAGAACCCTTCCCAACACAGAACACAAAATAAACTCA
Organism: Tragelaphus eurycerus; assembly: GCA_935064755.1. NCBI lineage: Eukaryota > Metazoa > Chordata > Mammalia > Artiodactyla > Bovidae > Tragelaphus > Tragelaphus eurycerus. The sequence goes on from CAKXYN010000588.1 coordinate 2,402, forward strand.
AAATGGATTAACGACTTAAATGAAGGCCAGAATCCATAGAACTCTTAGAGGAAAACATAGGCAGTACACTCTTTGACATACATCACAGCATGATCCTCTTTGACCCACATCCTAGAGTATTGGCAATAAAAACAAAAATAAACAAATCGGACTTAATTCAACTAAGAGTCACAGCATTGTCCCTGGGTTGACAGCACCGCCCTGAGAGCCCGTGTCAGGCCACCTCCCAGCTGTCTGCAGCCCAGGGTTGCCATGCCTTAGAGTGGTTTATGTCAGCAAAGAACAATGTTTTGACTTCTCACCATAATAGAGTCTTACTCTGCATAAGGTAAACCCAATCGTAGAGAAAACAAGCTATAAAATGACTGCATAAATCTTCTTCTGGGTTCACTTCACTAGCCCAGATAACTGCACAGGAAACCAGACCAATGGGCTGACAGACACTGAGCAAACAGTTCTTTCCACAGAGATTCCTGAGTCCTTAATAAAACAAACAAACAGAAGACAGATGAACACCACGTACACATGCCTCTGGAATGAAGAGTGCCAGGGTAACATATTAAGCATCTAAACTTGACATTCTAAAACATACTTCAGATCAGATCAGATCAGATCAGTCACTCAGTCGTGTCCAAGTCTTTGTGACCCCATGAATCGCAGCACGCCAGGCCTCCCTGTCCATCACCAACTCCCAGAGTTCACTCAGACTCACGTCCATCGAGTCAGTGATGCCATCCAGCCATCTCATCCTCTGTCGTCCCCTTCTCCTCCTGCCCCCAATCCCTCCCAGCATCAGAGTCTTCTCCAATGAGTCAACTCTTCGCATGAGGTGGCCATAGTACTGGAGTTTCAGCTTTAGCATTATTCCTTCCAAAGAAATCCCAGGGCTGATCTCCTTCAGAATGGACTTGGTGGATCTCCTTGCAGTCCAAGGGACTCTCAAGAGTCTTCTCCAACACCACAGTTCAAAAGCATCAGTTCTTCAGTGCTCAGCCTTCTTCACAGTCCAGCTCTCACATCCATACATGACCACAGGAAAAACCATAGCCTTGACTAGATGAACCTTTGTTGGCAAATTAATGTCTCTGCTTTTGAATATGCTATCTAGCTTGGTCATAATGTTCCTTCCAAGGAGTAAGCGTGGAATTTTAATTTCATGGCTGCAGTCACCATCTGCAGTGATTTTGGAGCCCAGAAAAATAAAGTCTGACACTGTTTCCACTGTTTCCCCATCTACTTCCCATGAAGTGATGGGATCGGATGCCATGATCTTCGTTTTCTGAATGTTGAGCTTTAAGCCAACTTTTTCACTCTCCACTTTCACTTTCATCAAGAGGCTTTTGAGTTCCTCTTCACTTTCTGCCATAAGGGTGGTGTCATCTGCACATCTGAGGTTATTGATATTTCTCCTGGCAATCTTGATTTCAGGTTACTGAAGTAAGGTCACCGGTCCCTCATGAGGCTAAAGGGGTAAGGTTGCTGTCATCCAAGGATGGTCTAATTCCCCACCCTCTAACTTCTCCTCCCACTCCTGCCCTGCCCTTATCTCTCTCTCTCTCTCTTTTTGTTAACATTCCTCCTCTCCTGTACAGAGGTCCACAATTTTTAGGTATTTCAGGATCTCCGTTCTCCTATTCTGTCTCAGTCCCACAATCAGACAGCTGCACTATTTGTGGTAAATCCCTCATGCACTGGTGCCTAGAATCTGCCTCCTTGAAATAAGCTGGGCAATGTTAGTGCTCATCTCATCTGTTTTCCTTCTTTCTGTGCTACCTGATGTTCAAGGTCCAAAAGTAGTTTTCCAGTTGGAAGATCAACTCTACCATTATCAGTGAAAAAGAAGTCCAATATTTTATTTTTATTCTGTTTTACAAATGTGTCATTCCATGGTAAATCAGGATAATAACCTTATCACTTAACTACACATTATTTGACATCTGCCTTACAAAAAATTTTCTCCATGACATGTTAACAGAGTCAACATGAATATAACTACTTCAGAGAAATGACTTGGGTTGAGGAGGAAGTACTTTCCATACAGAGGGATTCTTCTCTGACCCATGGGAATCAGACAGACACAAGAAAGGAACCTCTGACTATTCCATCTAGAAATTGTAACTGGCGTTTCTTGCAAAGCTAGAGATACCTGTGCCATGCAAAAAATTATGGAAGTAATAATATATTTCCCAAAGCACGCTTATATTTAGGACTCTATTCTTAGGGGCCTGTCCCATTCTCCTGTATGCACCGCACAAGCTATTATCAGGAGAAATATCAGACAGGACTGTGGTGCAATTTTCACGATCACCACCAGAGGGCGGGGCTTCCTTCAGATGCGGTTCCTCATTGTATTCAGGAGCTGGTTTCACTTGCCTGCTTTGTAGCCACAAGACAGAATATTGCTGCAGTACTGAAAGGAGCGCTCAGTTTCTGAGTCAGGAGCTTCTGTAACATCCAGATGGAGACTAGATTTGTTAGACTGGTGTATTCCAGGGAGCAAGGATCGTTTTCTTTTGTGAACATGCATTCTGCCACTCACTCAGTTCTTCTAATCATCTTCATATTCAGTAAGTAACATTTTATTCCAAATGCTAATGATTTTCCTCTCTTATAATTATAGGTAAGTTGTATTTTTCTTCTCTGACTGAAAACTCCTCTCCTGTACATTTCTACGATAACAAAGTGATTCTCTTCCAGGAGGGACCAATGGTGACTCAGTGAACCAGACAGAGGGCCCAGTGACTGTCTCAGAGGGGGCTCTCCTGACCCTGAACTGCACTTACCAGACTACTTATTTTGATCCCAATCTTTTCTGGTACGTCCAGCATCTCAACAAAGCTCCTCAACTCCTCCTGAAGGGCTTAACAGCAGACAAGACGGTAGAGCATGAAGGTTTTCAGGCCACTCTTGTTAAGAGTGACAGCTCCTTCCACCTGCAGAAACAGGCAGTGCAAGCATCAGACTCGGCTGTGTACTACTGTGCTCTGAGTGACACAGTGAGAGAGGGCTGTGGGGGAGCTGAGCACAAACCCCGAGTGCAGATGGGGCTCTGGCTGTTGGGCAACCCTGGAAGGGGTGTTGTTTCTCTCTCCAGAGGTACTGTCAAAGCACATTCAGCTCTGATACTCAGAGCCAAGGACCTTGGAATTCTTGGATTGTCCTACAGAGGAATCTGGGGCAGGACAGTGTAAAGAGGGAACCTAAGCGATTTTCTCCAAAAATGCCTGTTTTCAGCACATCAACATCCCCCTAGATAGAATCCCTTAAGTGACATTAACTCTTCAATGACAATTCAGATTATATATGCTGAAATATTTCACAGTGTGTTAAGGAAAATTCCAGGGCACATTGTTGATGGATGTCTGTGTGATCTGGAAGTTAGTCTATGGTTTTAAAATTCAGGCCAAGATTGTATATCCTGCTGAGTTTCACCTGCAGACACTTCATCTTCAGGGACTGGAGCACTATTCTCTCTGTCCTTCACTTTTCCATCCCTCTTGGTTGCTCCAGGAATTCTGCTGCCTAAGTAAGTTCTAGGAGGAGACTTTCTGAGAAGATATTCCTTCTGTCAAGGGCCCTGTGGATCAGAGCAGCCCACTCTGTAAATATCACAGAGGTTGTGTGTATTGTTTGTATTCAAACTGTGTACAGGATATTCTCTTTACTAGTAACCTCATCTCAGGGAAATGAATGCCAAAGAATGTTCAAATTACCATACAATTGCACTCATTTCACACGCTAGCAAGATTATGCTCAAAATCCTTTAACTATGCTTCAGCAGTACGTGAACCAAGAACTTCAGATGTACAAGTCGAATTTAGAAAAGGCAGAGGAACCAGAAATCAAATTACCAACACCGGCTGGATCACAGAAAAAAGGAAGGGAATCAAAAAAAGATCAACTTCTGTTTCATTGACTATGCTAAAGCCTTTGACTGTGTTGCTATTGCTATTGCTAAGTCACTTCAGTCGTGTCCGGCTCTGTGTGACCCCATAGACGGCAGCGCACCGGGCTTCTCCGTCCCTGGGATTCTCCAGGCAAGAACACTGGAGTGGGTTGCCATTTCCTTCTCCAATGCATGAAAGTGAAAAGTGAAAGTGAAGTCGCTCAGTCGTGTCCGACGCTCAGGGACCTCATGGACCTCAGCCCACCAGGCTCCTCCATCCATGGGATTTCCCAGGCAAGAGTACTGGAGTGGGGTGCCATTGCCTTCTCCGTGGATCACAACAAACTGTGGAAAATTCTTAAAGAGATGGAAATACCCAAGAAACCTGTATGCAGGACAAGAAGCAAGAGTTAGTACTGGACATGGACAATGGACTGGTTCAAATTTGAAATATGTATAATATCATATATGAAACCAGTCGCCAGTCCAGGTTTGATGCACGATACTGGATGCTTGGGGCTGGTGCACTGGGACGACCCAGAGGGATGGTATGGGGAGGGAGGAGGAAGGAGGGTTCAGGATGGGAAACACATGTATATTTGTGGCACATTCACTTTGATATATGGCAAAACCAATACAATATTGTAAAGTTAAATAAAATAAAATTTAAATAAAATAAAGAAAAAAAAAAGAAAAGAGTACTTCAAGGCTGTATATTGTCACACTGCTTATTTAACTTATATGCAGAGTACATCATGAGAAATGCTGGGCTGGATGATTCACAAGCTGGAATCAAGTTTGCCAGGAGCTGCTGCTGCTGCTGCTGCTAAGTCACTTCAGTCGTGTCTGACTCTGTGCGATCCCATAGACGGCAGCCCAGACAGGCTCCTCTGTCCAGGAGAAATATTAACAATCTCAGGTATGCAGATGGTACCACTCTAATGGCAGAAAGCAAAGAGAAACTAAAGAGCCTCTTGATGAGGGTGAAAGAGGAGAATGAAAAGCTGGATTAAAACTCAACATTCAAAAAACAGATTATGACACATGTATAACTGTGGCGGATTCATTTTGATATATGGCAAAACCAATACAAAATTGTAAAGTTAAAAAATAAAATAAAAAAATAAAAATTAAGTTAAATTAAATAAATTAAAAAAAAAAAAAAAAACAGATTACGGCATTCAGTCCCATCACTTTATGGCAAATAGATGGGGGAAAAGTGGAAACAATGACAGTTTTTATTTTATTGGGTTCCAAAGTCACTGCAGATGCTGACTTCAGCCATGAAATTAAAAGACACTTGCTCCTTGGAAGAAAAGATGTGACAAACCTAGACAGAGTATTAAAAAGCAGAGACATTACTTTACCAACAAAGGTCCCTGTAGTCAGAGCTATGTTTTACCCAGTAATCATGTATGGATGTGAGAGTTGGACCATAAAGAAGGCTAAGTGGCAATCTTGAATCTGGAATTCTGATGCAGTTACCACCAGCGGAATAAAACCTGCTAGAATACTGAAACTGAAGCTCCAATTCTTTGGCCACCTGATTGCGAAGATCTGATTCACTGGGGAAGACACTGATGATGGGAAAGATTGAGGGCAAGAGGAGAAGAAGGTTGCAGAGGATAAGAAGGTTGGATGGCATCACTGACTCAATGGACATGAGGTTGAGCAAACTCTGGGAGATAGTGAAGGACAGGGAAGCCTGACGTGCTGCAGTTCCTGGGGTCGTAAAGAGTCAGACATGATCTAGGGACTGAACAACAGCAAAAGCAGGGAAAATTAATTCATCAGTCAGTTGTATTTCAGACATGTGGGAGAAGTATTTATGTACCCTTACAATAAGCTGTCTTGGCAGTGGAGTGGGCTTTTCACCTACTCAAGAGACTAGGAGAAATTACCACCCACTCACCAGGCAGGAACATCTCCACACTGCTCTGCTCATGAGCAGGAATGCGGAGCCACTTCGGTCACTCTCTGTGTCTCTGCTACAATCGCACCCATTGCACAGAGAGTCCCCTCATCTTTTCAGGCTGAACACCTTTCTGCAACTTCCAGGAGCAGACTTTCTGGAAAGACAGTGGTGGGCACAGCAGGTGGGAAGATATGAATGTTTACTGCTGGGCAGTCTGTGAGATGTGGCCAGGATACGGAATCATTGTCGTTTCATAATTTATAGGCACGTGTGTATTGTGTCTGGTGCTCAGTTGCTAAGTGGCGTCTGACTCTTTGCAATCCTGTGGACTGTAGCCCACCAGGCTCCTCTGTCCGTGGAATTTTCCAGGCAGAATACTGGAGTGGGTTGCTATTTTCTCCTCCAGGAGATCTTCCTGAGCCAGGGATTGAACCCTCATCTCCTCAATTGGCAGGCAGAGTCTTTACTGCTGAGCTACTGGGGAAACCCAATTTATAGACACAACTACTTAAATGCAGAGTTTAATAGTTATAGTAGTTTTATGGTCTTGGCAGATGTAGTCACCATCATCACTTAGGGTGAATCTGTACACCCACCTGAAGGTAAGCACTGCCTTCCTCCCTAACATCCTAGAGTCCTGCACACTGGGTGCTGGTCACCTGTGCACTGGGGGTTCACATCTTATAAAGAGACCACAGAAATGGAGAGGGAGATGAAAGAACAAAAATAAATTGTAACGGTGGGAAAAAAAAGTATTGTGGCAGATTTTATTCCCCTGGTGGTAACTGTATCAGCTCTCTACTTCTAGTCTGATTCCTCATTTCACATATTGGGGTCCAGGCTTGTTGGAGTACAGACAGGGCATAAGATTTTTTTTTTTTTTTTTTTTTTGCTTACCTGCTTCTGAATCAACTGAAAGCAATTTGAGGTAGGAATTGTGTCTGATTTTCGTTTCCACATTGCAGACAACCCTGTAAATTTCCAGAATGAATGCTAGAAGCTAGGGATTCCTCAAAATGCACAAGAGTTTAAGAGAATCTAGGTGATCTGCTGAGCCAGAGAGTCCTGCCAGCATGATAACTTCAACTCAAGATTCTAATTTTAGGGGGAGTGTTGGTTCCGTGACTGGGGCTCTGCACTCACATTGCAGGAGGCCCAGGTTCGATCCCTGGTCAGGGAACTGGATCCCACAAGCCTAAACTAAGACCTGGCACAGATAAAAACAAACAAAAAGAACAGCTCAGCAAACAGATGTGCATTTAAATGATCCCAGCTTTGGTAAGAAGCAACAAAGTTCATTTTAACTGGTAAAAAAATCTCAGTAGGTGAAAAAGGCACACTTGAAGAAGACTGTTCTTGAGTTCAGCTGACTTAGTCACAGCCATTGTTACTGGATTGACAACACTGCCCTGAGCGCCCGTGTAAGGCAACCTCACAGCTGTCTGCAGCCTCACGTTCCCATGCCTTAAAATGGTTTATGTCAGCAAAGAACAATGGCAACAATTCTTACCATAATATAGTCAGACTTTGCATAAAATAAACCCTATCCTAGAGAAAAAAACAAGCTATGAGATGACCCCATTAAATCTTCTGCTGGGTTCGCTTCACTAGCGCAATTAATTGCACAAGAAACTATGCAAATAGGCTGACAGACACTGAGCCAACAGTTTTTTCCATTGAGATTCCTGAATCCCTAAGAAAACAAACAAACAAACAGAAGACAGATCAATACCACACACATGCCTCTGGAATGAAGAGTGCCTGGCTAATATATTAAGCATCTAAACTTGACATTCTAATAAAATACTTAGTTGAATTAAAGCAAGAATATGACAAGAGGTAAAAAGATGTTTCAAGAACCAGGTTACCTAAGTAAGGTCATCTATCTCTCATGAGGCTAGAGGTGTAAGGTGGCTTGTCATCCAAGTAGGGTCCAGGGCCCCAAAGGAGGCCCCTTCAGGGAGGTTTACCAAACTCACTGAGTCTTCTCTCTTTACTTACAGATCAGTTCTCAGTCCAAGATTCACAGTGATGCCTCCCCCACCTCTTGGCCCTCATCTCTCTCCCTCTCTCTCTTTTGCCTACATCCCTCCTCTCTGGTACACTGGTCCACAAATTTCTAGTTTCCTCAGGATCCCCAAAATATTATTCCATCTCACAGTGAGACAGTTGGGCCATTGTTGTTAAATCCCTCATGCACTGGTGCCTAGAAGCTGCCTCCGTGAAGAGAGCTGGGCGATGTCCTGGCTCATCTCACCTGTTTTCCTTATCTCTGTGCCACCTGATGTCCAAGATCCACAACTTGTTTCATATATTTTGTCCAGTTTTCTAGTTGGAAGGTCAACTCTACCTTTATCAGTAAAAAGAAGTAACAGCAATTTATTTTTAAAATTTTACAAATATGACATTTTCTGATGGATAGGGATAATAACCTGCTCATTCAACCACACATTAGATGAGATCTGCCTTACATGATCTGGTGGCTCAGATGTGTAAACAGTCCACCTGCAATGCGGGAGATGCAGGAGACTCTGGCTCAATCCCCGTGTTGGGAAGATCCCCTGGAGGAGGGCATGGCAAGCCACTCTAGTATTCTTGCCTGGAAATCCCATGGACTGAGGAGCCTGGCAGGCTATAGTCTCTAGGGCCACAGAGAGAAGACACGACTGAGCAGCTGAGCAGAGCACACGGCGTAGGGGTAGTTACTGGTCACTCAGCCACACATTATTTGAGACCTGACTGAGATAATGTTTCGACATTATGCAACATTCCAACATTCCAGCAGCATGTGGGCTGTGTCTTGGGGATGAATAGAGCGAATTCAGGTGAAGGTCTAGGGAGAGGAGGGAGCGCTTTCCATGCAGAGTGGGCCTTTCCTGACCCATGGGAATGCATGGAGACATATGGAAAGAAGAAACCCTCTGACCATTCCTCCTAAACATTGTTAACTGGCATTATTTGCAAAGCTAGAGATACCATACCACACAGAAAATGATGGATATAATAATGGGACGTTTCCCAAAGCATGTTTGTGTTTAGGGCTCTCAGAGTCCTGCCCCATTCTCCTGTGTGCACCCCACAAACTATCATCAGGAGGACTAGGTCAGGAGCAGGTCAGGATGAGGGCAGTGAAAAAGCTGGCTTTAAACTAAGCATTCAAAAACTAAAATCATGGCATCCCGTCCCATCACTCCATGGCAAATAGATGGGTAAACAATGGAAACAGAGACAGACTTTATTTTCTAGGGCTCCAAAATCACTGTGAATGGTGACTGCAGACATGAAATTAAAAGACCCTTACTCCTTGGAAGAAAAGCTATGACAAACCTAGAAAGAATATTAAAAAGCAGAGATATGATTTTGCTGACAAAGGTCCATATAGTCAAACCTATGGTTTTTCCTCTAGTCATGTATGGATGTGAGAGTTGGAACAAAAAGAAAGCTGAGAGCCGAAGAATTGATGCTTTTGAACTGTGGTCTTCAAAAGAGAGCCCCTGGCTCTTGAGAGCCCCTGGGACTGCAAGGAGATCAAACCAGTCAGTCCTAAAAGAAATCAGTTCTGAATATTCACTGGAAGGACTGATGCTGAGGTTGAAGCTCCAATACTTTGAACACCTGATGTGAAGAGCCCACTCATTGGAAAAGACCCTGATGCTGGGAAAGATTGAAGGCAGGAGGAGAAGGGGACGACAGAAGATGAGATGGTTGGATGGCATCACTGACTCAATGGACATGGCTTTGAATAAGCTCCGGGAGCTGGTGTTGGACAAGGAAGCCTGGCCTGCTGCTGTCCATGGAGTCACGAAGAGTTGGACACGACTAAGCCAGTGAACTGAACTGAGGTCAGATACGACTGTGGTGTAATCTTTACGGTCACCACCAGAGGGCGAGGCTTCCTTCAGATGCGTTGCCTTTTTGTATTCAGGAGCTGGTTTGATTTGCCTACTCTGTAGCCACAAGACAGATGACTGCTTTTGTGTAGAAAGGGGTTCCAGTTTCTGAGTGAGGAGCTTCTGTAAATCCAGCTGGAGACTAACTTTGTTAGCTTTGATGTTTCTAGGGAACGAGAACTGTTGCCAGCTCCTCAACTCCTCCTGAAGGGCTCCTCAACTCCTCCTGAAGGGCTCAATGACAAACGAGAGGCCAGAGCATGAAGGGTTTCAGGCCACTCTTGTCAAGAGTGACAGCTCCTTCCACCTGCAGAAACGGGCAGTGCAAACATCACACTCGGCTGTGTACTACTGTGCTCTGCGTGACACAGTGAGAGAGGGCTGCAGGGGAGCTGAACACAAACCCAAGGGGATCAGGAGGCTGAAGTCAGGAAGAGGTATATTCTCTCCTTGATCAGAGTTTAGTTTACATTTAGAGTTTTTCAGGAGAACCAATCAAGATCAGGTCTAACCCTAGAAACTCAGGAGGTTAGAAATTGCTCTACAGGGATAATAGGGTGGATGTCTGTCTTAAAGAAGATCCAAGCTCCAATCCCCAGGAGCACTCCTGTTCAGCCAGAAAGATCCCTCTCTTCTCTAGACTGACTTTTTTTTTTTTTTTTTTGCAGGGGAAAATGGACAAAGGAAAAGATCAATGAGGGTGGGAGGGAAATGGGAAGAAAGAAGGGGAGTGATGGTGGGGAGGAGTATATGTAATTTCTTAACCAATGGCTTTCTGTTTTTAATCACAAAGAACACTTAAAAAAAATCATGGTGAATTCATCTTATATTAGGAGGTTTGTTCTCGAAATGAAAAGTTCAGGAAACAAAAAGTCCAGTTTGGGTGTCCTCATCTTTAGGCACATCTTGGTATTTTGTATTGGTAAGTCTATCTTTACCACAATATATTATTTAGGACAGGATCACATTTGTCACCTCTTCCTCCCTACTACCCAAAGTGGTACCAAACCCACAAAATAGTCAATAAACCTCCACAGAGTGAACAAATAAGTCTTTTTTTTTTTTTTTTAACTCTCCTGAGTGAACTGAATTTTTTGAGGCTCATAAGTAAATATGTTTTCCTCTTTACTTTGTCTATTACAGCCAGATTATATGAGTGGGGTATTAAAGTCTCCCACTATTATTATATTGCTCTAGAGAATGTCCTTTAGTTTTTGTTGGAGAAATGGTTTAGTGGTGCAAAATTCTCTCAACTTTTGCTTATCTGTGAAGCTTTTGATTTCTCCTTCATATTTGAATGAGATCCTTGCTGGATACAATAATCTAGGCTGTAAGTTATTTTCCTTCATCACTTTAATTACGTCTTGCCATTCCCTCCTGGCTTGGAGAGTTTCTATTGAAAGATCAGCTGTTATCCTTATGGGAATTCCCTTGTGAGTTATTTGATGTTTTTCCCTTGCTGCTTTTAATATCTGTTCTTTATATTTAATCTTTGTTAATTTGATTAATATGTGTCTTGGGGTGTTTCGCCTTGGGTTTATCCTGTTAGGGACTCTCTGGATTTCTTGAACTTGAGTGGTTATTTCCTTCTCCATTTTAGGGAAGTTTTCAACTATTATCTCCTCAAGTATTTCCTCATGATCTTTCTTTTTATCTTCTTCTTCTGGAACTCCTATGATTCGAATGTTGTAGCGTTTGATGTTATCCTGGAGGTTTCTGAAATTGTCCTCATTTCTTTTGATACGTTTTTCTTTTTTCTCGTCTGATTCATTTATTTCTAGGATTCTATCTTCTAGTTCACTAATCCTATCTTCTGCCTCTGTTATTCTACTATTTGTTGCCTCCAGGGTGTTTTGGATATCATTTATTGCATTATTCATTATGTGTTGACTCTTTTTTATTTCTTCTAGGTCCTTGTTAAACCTTTCTTGCATCTTCTCAATCCTTGTCTCCAGACTCTTTAACTGTGATTCTATTTTGATTTCGAGATTTTGAATTAATTTCGCTATCATTATTCGGAATTCTTTATCAGGTAGATTCCCTATCTCTTCCTCTTTGGTTTGGTTTGGTGGGCATCTATCCTGTTCCTTTAGCTGCTGGGTATTCTTTTGTCTCTTCATTTTGTTAAAATTGCCAAATTTAGAGTGTCCTTACTATATTCTGGTAGTTTGTTGAATTCTCTTTATTGAGGCGGTTTACAGGTCTTTTCAATAACTGATCTCTGCCTTGTTACAGAGGGGGCGGAGATGAACACCCAGATCTAAACCGGCCAGGTTCAGGCACTCAGATAATCCTCAGAAGCACAGACTTGATTGAGTCTGCGTTTTATGCCCTTCCCAGATCCGAGTAGCGCAGGTGATGAAATGTTCAGCGAGTGCAGGTGCTGCGACTTATTGCCTCTCCGCCGCTCAGTTTTCTGGGTATACAAACAGCGCACTTTCTCAGGCAGATGTTAACCATCCAGAGCCCCAAGAAGCGTGAGTCGGCACAGAAACCTACTCACAGTTCCGTTAGACAGTGTCTCTCTAGGGCTATAATTGCCCGCCTCTGGCCCTGGCTGCCTGTCACCGGGGTGGGACGGCCTGCAGCCGGCCAACTCTGTGCAGCCCTTTGTTCCGTAGGTAGTCCTGGTGGTGTCTTAAGTTAGGGCTGGCTTTTGATGTAGTAGATAACCGACAGTCTGGTTATTTCGCTCAGATAGCGCCCGAGATAGCCAGGCCAAATCCTTTTTCAAAGCAATGCAGGCCTCGCCGCTCCTCCTAGCCCAGCCCCCACTTGCCAATAGCAAATGCTGGTGTCCGCGCCAGTTCTCCGCAAAAGGAGTTACCGCAGGGCTCGTTTTCTCGTTTTGAAGACAATAAGCTGTCTTTCTAAGTGCCTGATGTCCTCTGCCGGCATTCAGAAGTTGTTTTATTGAGTTTATTCAGCATTCAAATGTTCTTTTAATGGATTTGTGGAGGAGAAAGTATTCTCCCCGTCTTACTCGTCCGCCATCTTAGCTCCTCCCCTGCTGCATTTTAGACTGACTTTTTTAAAAAAATCTATTTTTCTCATAATGTAGGATGGATATTAGATGCCACAGAATTAATAATTCATTTAGAGAAAAGAAATGGATGATTAAAAGCTGCATCACCTGAATCATAATCATAAACCAACACAGAGGCACCAAGCAAGTCACACATCAGCCTGCATGTGGCTGAGACGTAACGTTATTGCTATTGCTAAGTCACTTCACTTGTGTCCTACTCTGTGCGACCCCATAGACTGCAGCCCATCAGGCTCCACCGTCCCTGGGATTCTCCAGGCAAGAACACTGGAGTGGGTTACCATTTCCTTCTCCAATGCATGAAAATGAAAAGTGAAAGTGAAGTTGCTCAGTCATGTCCGACTCTTAGTGACCCCATGGACTGCAGCCTACCAGGCTCCTCCACCCATGGGATTTTCCAGGCAAGAGACCTGGAGTGGGGTGCCATTGCCTTCTCCGGATGTAACACTACTGAGGTGCTGTTTTCAGTGAAAGCCTTTGAACTGGAGCTGCTGCAGCTGTGGGATGAAAAAGCATTTTGACTTTTGAGTGGCTATGTTTCTTTTATTTTTATAAAAGATAAAACAAAATTTACTTGTTTATTTTATTTTTGGTTCAGCTGGGTCTCTGTTACTGAACTCGGGCTCTCTCCAGTTGCAGTGAGCGGAGGTCACTCTTCACTGCAGGGCGTGGGCTTCTCAGTAGGTGGCTTCTCGCTGCAGAGCACAGGTTCCAGGTGCACGGGCTTCAGTAGTGGCAGTGCACGGGCTCAGGAGTTGTGGCACGCAGCCTCTAGGGCTACATTTCTGATATAAGGAAATAAGAATGCATGGTCTGGTGAGCTTGTACTCATTTTGACTATAGGGTGGATATTTAAAAGCAAGATTATTTTAGCACATATTATTGATTACTGTTAGACACATCAGATCAGATCAGATCAGATCAGTCGCTCAGTCGTGTCCGACTCTTTGCGACCCCATGAACCGCAGCACGCCAGGCCTCCCTGTCCATCACCAGCTCCCGGAGGTCACTCAGACTCGCATCCATCGAGTCAGTGATGCCATCCAGCCATCTCATCCTCTGTTGTCCCCTTCTCCTCCTGCCCTCAATCCCTCCCAGCATCAGAGTCTTCTCCAATGAGTCAACTCTTCGCATGAGGTGGCCAAAATACTGGAGTTTCACATAACCTGGACAAATTTTGTCCACCAGGAAACTTGCTATGATTGCATTAAACAGACAAGGAACTTTATCCAGCGTAAATTTCCCCCAAAACCCATGCCTTGGAGTGTAGGAAGAAAAGCTATGATGATTGAGAGTAAACAGTTTTATCTTCCTGTATGAAAGGAAAGCTTGCGAGCTTATTTCACTGTAGATTTGGGCTGCAGATCCCGCCCCCCAAAAAGGAGCTATACAAAAATGGATGACTATTTGTTCTCAGAGGTCACCATAATCATAATAAATTGTTTTGTCACAAAACATATGTCTATCCTAGATGCGTTGACTGAATATGCATGCAGCTCTCTGATGTAATTGTTGTTAATTTAATTACAGCTTGGCAGCCCACTCCATACTCTTGCCTGGAGAATCCCATGGATGGAAGAGCCTGGTGGGCCACAGTCCACGGAGTCACAAAGAGTCAGATATGACCAAGTGACTTTCAAGTCTCAATAGGCAGGTTACAATCACCAACCACATCAACAAGCCATGGCCTTACACAGGCAAACTGATGTCAGCCAGTTACACTTCCTGTTCTGATGCAAAAGCATCTCACAGCTCAGTCACTGTGCATATGCCCTGGCAGGCACAGGTCAGGCATCTCGACCCGAATTTGAGAGAGAACACAGAGCATTTCACTCAGAGGAAGAACGTCCAGCATGGGGCTCCCTGGCCTGCTCAGAGCTGTCATAGCCTCTGTCTGCCTTGGTAAGGCTGGTAAGGATGACCGCACACAGACTCAGCTCTGCTCAGCTCCCATGTGTAGGGGTAGGGCTGGTTATTACTGTCTGTTGGGGTTTAGGAGAGCTGGTTAACTGGCAGAGGAATTAGAACTCTTAATCCTCTGTTTGTTCCTTGAAGCCCTCTGAGTTCCACCAGGAGAATCAGCCTCTTCCTTTCTGTCTCTCTTTCTCTTATATATATATATATAGATATAGATATATAATTTTTTTTTTCTCTCTAGGATCCATCATGGCCCAGAAAGTAACTCAAAATCAGTCAGAAATTTCTGTGCTGGAGAAGGAGGATGTAACCTTGAACTGTGCATATGAAGCTAATAGCTATACTTATTATTTATTCTGGTACAAGCAACCACCAAGCGGGGAAATTATTTTCCTTATTAATCAGGACTCTTACAATGAGCTAAATACAACAAAAGATCAGTATTTTTTGAACTTCCAGAAAGCAACGAGTTCCATCAGCCTCACCATCTCAGACTCACAGCTCTCAGACTCAGCTGTGTATTTCTGTGCTCTGAGAGACCACAGTGATGCCGCTGCCTAAGGGAGCCCCACAGAAACCACAAATGTCAACATGTGGAGTCCCCCAGCTATGAACACCTTAGTGACATTCCCGGTAAGGTCAGGAGAAGGTAGGAGTGTTAGAAGTGAAAACCTCACTGTAAGGAAAATGCTATCTTTGGGTCAGAGCGCATATCTCAAAGTGTCATTCATCAAAAATACCTTTATCTTCAATTCTTTATCTTGTAGAAGATCATTTGCCAAAATTTTTTTAAAAAACTTTTAAATAGTGATTTTTTTAAAGTATGAAATTTGGCTTTAACAAATTCAATAGTATTTGACTAAATCTGCACCTGAGTTGTCAGAGTTTTAGGTTCACTGCACAAGTTTTTATGCATTGCTAAGTCTGGCCATCATTGTGGATCTGCAATATCTCTGAAAGGACACTTCTTGGGCCCTCCCTGTGCCCTGCCTCACCTGTGCTGTGAGCGACTTGGAATGATGTGCATAGAGTAACTGTTACCACAGAGCTTCACCCCAAGGAGAAATGAAACCCTACAGTTTGCCCAGAACTGACCTCCTCACCTGGTCACATTCCCTGTGTGATTACAAAGTTATGTGTGTTTAACGTAGAAAATAGAATATGCAAAGAACAAATGCTAAAAACAAAATAACTCACCAATTTTACTAGTCAAAAAACTCTATTAGAGATTCATACCTCATAGGATATTTCTGGTCTGAATTTTTACCTGACAGTATATTGTGAAACAATTATTTCACAACATTATTTACAGATCAACATCACACATTCTAATGGTGATATTCCAATGTGTGATTTTATCATACTTTTGGGCTAATTTCATTTTACTAGCTTTTTAGATTGTTTTACTCACTGTAGTAAACAATACGGGAATAAACATAAAGGTGTTTGGTGGTTTTCTTGACGACTCCTAAGAGTTTAATAGGAGTTTACCATTAAATCTTTCTGATGTGGCTCCCTGCTCATTTCTGTGACCCTGTAGAATAGAGCATTTTCACTCTGCAATTACTAAACAGTCATGTTTTCCTTGTTTCACAAAATTCTTCTATACGAAGGCTTTGCTTTATACTTTAGTCCCAATTAACTCCAATTAACTTGAATTTTGGATGTCCGCACCATGTATGTACAGAGTAGCTGTCATATAACATCCCAAAGAGTTCAGTCTCTGCACTATTGCGGTGATATTAGGTGGGAATTAACCTAGTGGACTTGCTTTCATTTGGAATTCCAAAAAGGAAGACACTCTTCCTTGTGTAAGGATTTTCTATGCCTATTGTACAAATAACAATGATCCCAATAAAGAGCAACTTTCCAGAAAAGAAAGTATAAGTGTGTGTGTGTGTGTGTGTGTGTGTGTGTTTGCGACACACATGTGTGTGAAGGAGAGAGATGAGAGAGAGACAGTAGACTTACATAGCCAAGTCATCAAGTAATTAACTAGTTAAAAGAGTTGAATTTTGTAAAACGTGTTGGAAAGAAGGAAGTTATCTAGAGATCAACTTTTAATGAAGAAAATAGATGTAAGCAGTTTCAAGGAATAAATCAAACACGTGAAAGAAGAAAAATGTATCCTAGTATTGACTCTTTGCAATCCCATGGACCGTAGCCCACCAGGCTCCTCTGTCCATGGGATTTCCCAGGCAAGAATACTGGAGTGGGTTGCCATTTCTTTCTCCAGGGAATCTTCTTGACCCAGGGATTGAACTCGCATCTCCTGCATTGGCAGTCAGATTCTTTACCACAGTAAAGTGAGAGAAGTTGTCATTGCAACCTAACGTGAGCTTCAAAATCCTCCAGACTCCAGGGGAATATGTCAAACTCTCTGAGTCAATCCTTTGAATCTCCTCTAACTTGAGGATGATTGAAAAAAATACATACCACCACAGCTTCACTTTTTTCTCTTTTGTTTTTAATATTTTTAAAATTTATTTGGCTGTGCCAGGCCTTAGTTGCAGCACATGAGATCTAATTCTCTGTCTGGGGTCAAACCCAGGTCCCTAGCATTGGGAGTCCAACGTCTTAGCCACTGCACCACCTGTGAAGTCCCTATTTATTCTAACTCTTTAGTGAATTATCAGTTTTCTGATATATCATTATTGTGCAGAATAGGCTAAGGAAAGTTAAAAAGTGGGCTTATAAAGGTTTTGCAAGTGTCTTCAAGCTTGGATTGTGGTCTCTCTCCATGTGTTTTCATGTATTGCAGGCTGTCTTCAAAGCCCAAGAAAAAATGGATGTTGCAATTAATATGCTTTTATGCATCTACATCTATATCTATAATTATGTATTGTATTTTTCAGTTGCTCACTCATGTCTGACTCTTTGTGACCCAATGGGCTGCAGAATACCAGGCTTCCCTGTCCTTTACTATCTCCCAGAGCTTGCTCAAACTCACGTCCATTGAGTCAGTGATGCCATCCAACCATCATCCTCTATCATCCCCTTCTCCTTCAATCTTTCTCAGCATCAGGGTCTTTTCCAATGAGTCGGTTCTTCGCATCAGGTGGCCAAAGTATTGGAGCTTCAGCTTCAGCATCAATCCTTCCAATGAATATTTAGGACTGATTTCCTTCAGGATGGACTGGTTTGATCTCCTTGCAGTCCAAGGTACTCTCAAGAGTCTTGTCCAACACCACACTTCAAAAGCATCACTCCTTCAGCACTCAGCCTTCTTTATGGTCCAACTCTCACATCCATACATGACTACTGGAAAAATCATAGCTTTGACTATATGGGCCTTTGTTGGCAAAGCAATGTCTCTGTTATGACTATAACTGTGAGCTCCATAGGGTCAGGAAACGTGAATGCATTGCACATTACACAGTACAGAGCACATAGTGGTTACACATTAAATGTTGGTTGACTGAATAAGAATAATTAATTCATAAAATCAACAGATATAGAGCTTCTACCCTTTGGATGCTCTTAGGTAATTGCGGATCTATTATTTCTTGTAGTTCATTTCTCATCACCTTAAGAATACTTCTATTTATATGTGTCATAAGTGCCCTTTCTGTTTGAACAGATTTTCTTCATATGGTACTATTTTCAGGCTTGCAATTAAATTAAATGGTCTCCCTCCTGTTGGCATAGACTGAGCCATCTTAATCACCTGAGTGAGTCTATAGTAAGGTATATAGACTTGTTCTCTTGTAAACTTGGAAGTCCCTCTTATCAGTGATTCTTCTAGGTTTCAGCCAATGTTAACGTACCCCTGTATTATCTCTTTTCTGCTTTCATCTCTAGACTTTTTAATCTGTGAATTTTAGCCTCAAATATTTACTTGCTGTGGCTAAAGATATGAATCCTATTAAGCTAAGGATGGTAGTGAGCAAGGAGGGAGCAGTGGTCCAGACTGAAAGAAAGTCATAGCTACCTTAGTTCCCTTTGAGTCCCAGTACTTTCCCTTTACATCCTAGTTTCTAGGTTCAAAGGAAATGACCCTTGTATAACAGGTGTTCTCCATGCACTAGATATTGCCCATGAGTACAACTGCTGCTGCTGCTGCTGCTGCTGCTAAGTCGCTTCAGTCGTGTCCGACTCTGTGCCACCCCACAGACGGAAGCCCACCAGGCTCCTCTGTCCCTGGGATTCTCCGGGCAAGAACACTGGAGTGGGTTGCCATTTCCTTCTCCAATGCATGAAAGTGAAAAGTGAAAGTGAAGTCGCTCAGTTGTGTCTGACTCTTAGCGACCCCATGGACTAGAGCCTACCAGGATCTTCCATCCATGGGATTTTCCAGGCAAAAGTACTGGGGTGGGGTGCCATTGCCTTCCCCGAATGGTGTCAAACTATCTGTTTCTATTTACCTTTACCATTGCCATGACTTTTGCTGCCTCTTTGTATACGTTTTCTTTCAAATCCAAAGACCTAGTTTAGGGGTAAATACTCCTACCATTGGGAGTCCTAGCCTAAGGTAAGAAAAATGCTGTGTCTGTTTTTCTAGTTTCTATTTTCAAGGGCTGACTTATTTTGATCAAGAACAATTTTAAGCTCCTGGATTCACAACCCTTAAGAAAATTTTTAGAAAGTGTTATCCTCAATTGTAATATTTGTATTAAAAAAATTGGCATTTAAAAGACTCTGCCCCTGGGACTGTAGAAAGAAGAATCACTACATCCTTGGAGAAATGAGCTGTTTCACCTTGGAATGCTGTCTGTGAAAACAAGGTCCATGGAAGCCTGTACTTTTCTCAAAAAGTAATAACAGTAAGAGGGAATTTTCATTCTTGTGATAATTTGTAAAGAGTATTCTCTTCTTCCAGAAACACATGATCAATTATAGGAAACAAGTTATAGACAATAAAGGAGATTCTGACTTTTAGCTCAGTTTGATGACTTAAAGATTGAGAGGCATTTTTCTCAGAGAACTTTAAAGTTAAAGAAATGTGAGTGCTAGAAGAGATTACAGTTATCTTCAATCATAAAACAGATGTAACCATTTTCTGAATCTATACTAGAAAGCATTGCCCTATAATACATGATAGAGGATTTCAGAGGCGATGAATCGAGAAGTGCTTGGCTTTTTACTACAGATTTAACTTTACTCTTTAGGTAGAGAAATCACAGTAAGTGTAAAAAGGGAAAGTCACAGGCTCAAAGAACAAATTTTTTTTCACTCTCCTATGAGAAGTCTTCAATCCACATTTTGGTTATAGTGCTTTGAACTAGTTACTTGATAACAGCAAATACGTAAAGGCTGAAACAAAGATGATGACACAGCCCTTTTAAAAAATATTAAAAAATATATACATTATAAAAGTTAACTCAAAATGGATCATGGGCTTAAATTTAACATATAAAACTGTGCAACTCTTAAAAGAAAACATAAGATAAAAACTTCAGGCTTGCAGCTAAGTAAATCTTAGATTTGACACTGAAAGCATGATACACTCACACACAAATACACACACCAAACTGAATGAAAATTAAAAACCTTCCTCTGTAAAAGACCCTGTTAAAATATGAAAAGTTAAGTTACAGAACTGGGGGTGAAAGTGAAAGTCGCTCAGTCATGTCCAACTCTTTGCGACCCCTTGGACTACACAGTCCATGGAATTCTCCAGGCCAGAATACTGGAGTGGGTAGCCTTTCCCTTCTCCAGTAGATCTTCCCAACCCAGGGATTGAACCTAGGTCTCCTGCATTGCAGGTGGATTCTTTACCAACCGAGCTATGAGGGAAGAAAATGGGCAACAGATTCGAACAGGTGTTTCACCAAAGAGGGGATATGCAGATTGCAGATCAGCACCTGAAAGATGGTCAACAATATTAGCCATCAGAGAAATGCAAATAAAAGCCACAGTGAAATATCACTGCACAAATCTCAGTGGGGCTAAAATAAAAAATAGTGATAACACTAAATTCTGGCAAACATGTGGGAAAAACTCAATCATTCACAAATTGCTGATGAAGATGTAAAATGATATGGGCATTCTGGAAAATAGCTTGGCAGTTTCTCATGAAACTAAACATGTAATCACATATTTGGACACTTATTCTAAATAAATAAAAGATTTTATTCACATAAAAACCTGAATATTCATAACAGCTTTATTCACAGCAGCCGAAATGTGGAAACAACCCAGTGTCCCTCAGGGGTTACCGGCTAAGCAAACTGTGGTGCATCTATACCATGGAATACTATTCAGAAATAAAAAGACCAACAAGTTGGACACATAGAGTAACTTGGATAGATCTCATGATTTTACTACTTATGCTAAGTGAAAAAAATCTCATTGATTACTTCTATATAATTCCATCTCTAGGACATTGTTTTTGTTTAGTTGATAAGTCATGCCTGACTCTTTGCAATCCCATGGACTCCCCCAGGCTCCTCTCTCCAAGAGATTTCCCAGGAAAGAATACTGGAGTGGGTTGCCATTTCCTTCTCCAGAGGCTCTTCCTGACCCAAGGATTAAATATGCATTTCCCGCCTTGGCAGGCAGATTCTTTTACCATTGAGCCACCAAGGAAGCCACTCTATGACATTACTAAACAACAAAATTGTATGGATGAAGAACAGATTAGTGATTGTCTGGGGTTAATGATTAGGGAAGGGGATCGGTGTGGCTACAAAGGTGTGCGTGGCCTAGGGAAACCTTGTTATGAGGAAACAGTTGTGCGTCTTGATTGTGGTGATGAACCTATACATGTGATACACATGAACACATGAATCTGTACGTGTGTAAACTTGAATAGAGCTACACACACACACACACACACACACACACACACACATGACTGCATGCAGAACTGGGGAAGTCTACAAATTGAAACCTGGGGATTTTACTAATGTTAATTTTCTGGTGTACACACCATGGAGGAGACTGGGTAGAGTACACAGAGCCTCCTTGTACATTTTTGGAAACTTCCATGAATCTATAGTGATTTCAAATTAAAAGTATTTTAAAAATGACATGCAATTGTCATAAAGTTCGCAACTGTAAATCATCTCTTGAGCTTCGTTACACATCCCTCATCCAGCTCCTGGATTCATTTAGTGTCTGTTCTACAAAGAGCTCCTGCATTTATCTTGCAGTTATCTTTCTCATCTTCTTTCTGAGATACACATTCAGAAGCAAAGAAAAGCTGCCTTCTAAATATGATTGTAAGAGAGCTTGCAAAGTGTGGTTAAAATGAATTAAATCAAAGGATACTAAAATGGATATGTTAGTTCAGTGACTTTTAAATCACTGAGAAATTACCAAATTTTCAAATAAAAAGTCCAAGGACAACAAACTCAAAACACTGTTAGTGTAAGAACTTCTGTGCTGCTTATTCTTTCTTGTCACTGAGTGGGTAAAGCATAAGGTGACATCAAAACAGTGCAGCTGAGAGCTGATGCTCTTTTTCCACATTGAAGCTAATGGGGTTGGGGCAGAGTGTGCTGTTCAGACAAGTCTTAAGAAGCTCCTATAAATGGTGGTCAACTCCACAACATAGACACACGTTCAATGACAAAATCCAACGGGGTGTCATAGGACCAGGCACACTAAACAATGCTAGTTTTGCTGTACTTATCTTCTGCTACCCACTCTGCCCTGTGACTTTCTGACCTGTCTGATGTCTATATTAGAGAGCTCTTCTTTCCCTCTGCCATGGTCGCCCATTCTGTTCTCCCTAAGATCTATCAAGTTCTTGACCCTGAGTTTTAGTTATGCTTGGCCCCTGAAGCCAGGCATAAAATTATTTGAAGAAATGGATTTCTTAACTTATATTCCTAATTCTCTGTCAAAGAGGTTTCCACTCAGATGCACAACTATTCTATCCCCTCTGCTTCTGTCAGCACTCTAGTCTTTTTAAGGTCTCACCTGCTGAGATTCTTGTGTACCATAGAGGGAAACACAATCCATTACACCAATGCCACTGCTACTGAGTCCCTTCAGTCGTGTCTGACTCTGTGCGACCCCATCGACTGTAGTCGGCCAAGCTTCTCTGTCCATGGGATTCTCCAGGCAAGAATATGGGAGTGGGCTGCCATGACCTCCTCCAGGGGACCTTCCTGACCCAAGGATTGGACCCATGTCTCTTGCATCTCTTGCACTGGCAGATGGGTTCTTTACCAGTAGTGCCACCTGGTGAGCCCCATTATACCGATGCTTGGGCTCAACTCCTATAACCCTTGGTAGCAGTTTAGCTTTAAAGTACATTCAAAACAATGACACGATTAAAATTGCAGTCAGAGAAGGCTTTCTGATTACTGCGTTAGACCTCCTGTGTACTGTGGCCATTTGTCTTTGTGGGTGGCATAGTTGGTCCTGTGAGATGTTTGTGTTTGTGGCCACCAGGTGGCAGTGATTCCACTCCTTTCATTTTTCCAGTGCCTTAAAAGTCAAAAGCATGACAGCTACTAGAGGATTTGCTCGTGATTGGCTGAGCCCGGAACAGCAAGGCTCTCCTGTGCATTAGAGAAGAACTAAGACACAGGAGCAGCTCCTCAGGGGAGAAGATTGGGAATCATTAAGATTGCATCAGGAATGAGATGGCAGGATGGAGAACATGCTGGAATGTGCATTCATAGTCTTGTGGCTTCAGCTTGGATGTAAGTTGCAGGTTAAGAGATGAGACCCTACGGGCACATTTTCCCAAAGACGGGAAGGAGTTTAGACACTGCTCATCCCAGGCTTTGTGTTGGAATTTTTAAGTACTGCTGAACTGAAAGCTTTGTATTGTTTCTGATTTTGTTTTCCTAAACAGGGTTGAGTGGTGAAGACCAAGTGGAGCAGAGTCCTCAGAGCCTGAGAATCCAGGAGGGGCACAGTCTCAGTCTCAACTGCAGCTACACTGTCAGCAGTTTTAGAGGGCTACAGTGGTACAGACAAGATCCCGGGAAGGGCCCTGAACTCCTCTTCCTTCTTTACTCAGTTGGGGATGAAAAGCAGAAAGAAAGACTGAGAGCCACCTTGTTAAAGAAGGGAAGTTCTCTGCACATCAAAGCCCCCAAACCTGAAGACTCAGCCACTTACCTCTGTGCTGTGTAGACACAATGCTCCCCAGGCCCCTGCAGACTGTACCCAAACCCTGAAGCTGGGGCTCTAGAATGAGGGCGTCTTTGATGTTTTCCTTCCTCCTGAGCCCCCAGAGCTTCTTCCCAAGTGGTCCTATGGAGGATGAACTCTTATGAAGCAGCCAGACAGCAGAGATTACTGGGCATTCTGTCCAGGATCCTAGACAGTCCCCCCTGTGTCCATGGATCAGTCTGCTCTTTTAAACAGCCCAGAGCTTCCTTCGTGTAGATTCAAAAGGGAGAGTGGTGGTATGGAGTCTTGGTTTCCAGTCTTGGGCCCCTTGAAAAGATGCCACAGGAATGTACCTTCTTCCCTGAAATAAACTTTTTGGCATCCTCTTATAATAATCTGGCCACATGTCTGTAAGAGAATCTTTCCCATTTTAATACATTCTCGAAGGTCTTATCTCCAGCAGCCCTATTCCTACATTTCTCTTCTCCTTAATAATCAAATTAGTTGACTGTATAGACTTACTGTCTCCATTTTTTCAAGTCCAGTCCTCTCCTCCTTGAACCTGACTTCTGTGAGCATTACTCTGAGAAATGCTCTCACTTAAACCAGTGGCTTTGGTGGTGATAAAGCTAATGATTATTTTTCAACCTTGTCTCATCTGAGATTCTCACTTTCTCATCCTTTTCAAAAATAAAATTTCTTTTTTTTAATCAAAATAATACTCTCATTTATTTACATAATCAAATAGCACTGTCTCTTTCTTCTCACTCTTCCACATAGTCTGTTTTGCCTCCCCGAGGAGCCACTTTTTATTCTCAGGTGATGACACTGACATTTATCTCAACATTCAAAATGATCCTTGGCTTTCTCTTCTCTCTCTCTCTCTGTAACTGAGGTTCAGTTCAGTTCAGTTCAGTTGCTCAGCTTTGTCTGACTCTTTGTGACCCCATGAATCACAGCACACCAGGCTTCCCTGTCCATCACCAACCCCTGGAGTTCACTCAAACTTATGTCTATGGAGTCAGTGATGCCATCCAGCCATCTCATCCTCTGTCATCCCCTTCTCCTCCTGCCCCTAATCCCTCACAGCATCAGAGTCTTTTCCTATGAGTCAACTCTTGGCATGAGGTGGCCAAAGTACTGGAGTTTCAGCTTTAGCATCATTCCTTCCAAAGAACACCCAGGGATGATCTCCTTTAGAATGGACTGGTTGGATATCCTTGCAGTCCAAGGGACTCTCAAGAGTCTTCTCCAACACCACAGTTCAAAAGCATCAACTCTTTGGCACTCAGCTTTCTTCACAGTCCAGCTCTTACAACACATATAATAAACTGTACAAAATTAAAGCTTAGAACTCAATGAAATTTTACACTTGTTAATATCTACATACATAGTATATATTATATCTGGTTTTATTCACTCAAAACAATGTCTTTGCAATTCATTGGTGTCACTTTGCTTATGTCTTATTTGTTCTTTTTCTAATTGATATGTAGAGTTCCTCTATATGAATATCTAGGAATTTAATTATCCATCCTCCCAGAAGTAGATATTTGGGTTGTTTGGATTGATTACAGTTTTGTGCTGTTGTGAAAAAAGCTGTGTGTGAGTGGGGGGGGAAAAACAGATTTTTTTTCCTTTTTGTGTAGGGAAAAACCCAGTTCTGCCCTATTATGTCCTTCTTTCCTATGAGTCTCCTTTACTACTCGCACAAAACATTTCTGGTCAACAAACAATTTTCCCACACCAAGCAATTCTCTGCAATCCCACCTGAGTATCCTATCATCCTAGTCAGTTCTGACACTTTCTACTTGAAAAAATATGACAGTCACAAGCCCAAGGGATCAACTGTGCTTCTGAACAAAAGACTGGAGATAGGATATTCCCAAAACAAGATAAGAGAAAACAAAACAAAACCCTACGCTCAATTAATTCATTAGAGTAACTCACAGAACTAGGAGAAATATTCCTCTTATTTTCACCTGTTTATTATAAAAGGCTATGATAAAGTATACAGGTGAGTATCCAGATGGCAGAGGCATGTAGGGTCAGGTTTGTGAGCCAAACTGAAAGTTCTTCAGTAGGTCTGGGGTCTGGGCAGTGGTCCTATGAGATGACTCCCCAGCCCATTTGGCTTTCTGCATTTTCATTTTAACTGCACCCCACAAATGATGTAGCAAGTCCTACTTAACTGGCTAAGATCACCTATAAAATGTTGAATATAATTCTTCTTGTTCCCAAACTCAGAGGTAAAGTATTTAATATTTCACTGTGACTATTAATTATAGTGTTTTTGATAAATATTCTTTATTTATTTAAATTGATTTTAAAATGTGAAACCAACTTTCATTTCTAGAATTAAGTGCTCTTAGGAATGTTGTTTTGTCCTTTTTACATAATGAAACATTGATTTGCTATTATTTTATTGAGCACTTTCCCCCCATTTTCCTGAATGATACTAGTATTCAACTTTTTCTTTTCCATGTTAATGTCAGATTTTGGTATCAAGGTTGTAATGATTCATTAGGTAACTTGCAATTTATGGTTTCTTTTCTACCTATAGAAGAATTTGTGTAGCGTTTTTAATTTAGAATGAATTTAGAAACAATTTTCAGAAAGTTCACTATAGTGAGGCCATGTAAGCATAGCCTTATGGGAGAAACTTAATAATCCTTAAATTATGGATTCAGTTAGTTTAACAAATAAAGGGTTCTTTATATATTTATTTTTCTCTTATGATGGTTGATAAACTGTGTTTTTTTCTGCTCATGTTTTATTATTTGCTACCATTACTTTCTTTTATTTTAACTTGCTACTTTTCCTTGTTCTTTGAGTTGCAACTTTGCCTATTAATTCTCAACATTTCTTCTTTCCTGACACATATAATTTAAATTCATAAATTTGTCTCTAATTACAAATATTCCTTAACTTACAATGGTGTTATGTGCTAAAAACTGATCATAAGCTGATAATATCTTTAGTCAAAAGTTCATTTAATACACCTGAACTCTGAACATCATAGCTCAGCCTAGCCTACCTTAAACATGTTCAGAACACTTATATTAGCCAACAGTTGGGCAAATTATCTAATAGAAAGCCCATCTTATAATTTGATGCTGACTACCACGTATAATTTATTTGGCACTGTGCTGAAGATGAAAAGCTGAGTGGCCGTCTAGGTTCAGGATGGTTGTGTGTTGGTTGTTTACCTTTGCGATTGAGTCACTGACTGGGAGCTGCAAGTTGCTGCTGATGTTCAGCATTAAAAGACAGCATCATACTAGCCCATGAAAAGATCAAAATTCAGTATTAGAAGTGCAGTTTCTATGGAATCCATGTATTTTTGTACCATTGTAAAGTTGGAAAGCCATAAGTCATGGACTTTCTGTACTGCTTTTGCTGCATCTTCCATGTTTTGATATGTCATATATTCATTACTATTCAACTAAAATATTTCCATTTGAAGTGGGAATTTAATATCCTATGGTGATATTGTCAGGGACCTAAGAATGGCCAAATGCTGCCCTGCTCACCACTGGGAAGATTCCTGAAGATGCTGTATATATAGGCTTAATACAAACAGAAAGTGAAGAAGGACTTTGAGCTAACCACTGGACCTAATTTCCTCCAGGACCTAATATCACTGGTCTTCTGATTACCTCTAGGAAAGGTGGGTTTGAGGTTCATGCCTAAGTAGAGTTTATTACTTTCTTCTGAATCCAGAATAGCAAGCTCAGAATTCCTATAAGGCTGAGGTGGAAAGATAGGACACACCTCAAACTGGCCAAGAGTTGATTTACTTTTCAGGCATCTGGACTGAAATAGAAAGAAGAGGCAGCTATTCCCAGGGCACTAAATCAGCCCTCTATAGAAATGCATTATCACAGGTAGGCAAAGACTTCAAAATGCAGGAGCTATAAGCAGAATAAGTGGACTCTGGAGTCCTATGTTTTAAGTTAGACTGAGAACTGATCTTCTGGGCTTCTCTGGTGGTTCAGATGGTAAAGAATCCGCCTGCAGTGCAGGAGACACGGGTTCAATCCCTGGGTCAAGAGGATCCCCTGGAGAAGGGATTGGCTACTCACTCTAGTATGCTTGCTTGGAGAATTCCATGGGCAGAGGAGCCTGGCAGGATGCTGGCCATGGGATTGCAAAGAGTTGGACATGAATGAGTGACTAGCATTTTTACTTTTTTTTTTTTTTCAATCTCCTACTCATAAATGGACTCTGAATGACAGAATCAGCCCTCCTCACTCCTCCTTTGTGGGTAGAAGAAGAGGGGAAGTTAACAAAGAAGGGAAGAAGTGGAAGCTTCCTGATTCAAGGAGAGAGACAAGGTATTCTTACCCATACCATCTGGTTTTTTTCAGTTTTAATCTTTTGGGTTTATAGCTTTATAGTCTGCCCAATGTCTTCAGTGGAATAGATCAGAGAATTATCATGAGTTTCTTATTTCTACCTGTCTTTTTGTCATTCTCATCTTCAACATCAGAGTCTTTATTATCATTTATTGAACCACTACCATATGCCAAGTCCATTGCTCAGCACTTCAGATATTCCTTCTGTAATCTAAAACCCACAAAGTAATATTAATCTATCCTCAGGTAAGGAAACTGAGCCTTAAACATGTTTAAAGGTGAAGGGATTTCTGAGATAAATGATGCAGGCAACATAAAATGAGAATTAAAAAAAATAAGAACTCTAGAGTTAAACAGTTTGGAAGTATTTCTGCTACAGAGCAGAAAGTAACATAACATTGTAAATCAGCTACACTCCAACAAGAATTAATTTAAAATGTAAATAACCAGTTTGAAAAGGTCCAAAAAATCTTTGCAAGTCAGAAATAAGTCTACTTACTCTTTTGACAACTGTACAGTATAATACAGATCTATCATAACGTATTGAATATTTGTATTGAAGGATATTTAAATATCTTTGTTGCATACAATATGCAATTTCATAATGTAATTATTAGGCTATTTCTTAAAAAATTCTCAGACAAGTGAAATTTCTGGCCAATGATATGTAAATAGCACCTATGAATCTTATTTAGCTTATACTTCAGTTCAGTTTAGTTCAGTTCAGTTGCTCAGTCATGTCCAGCTCTTTGCGACCCCATGAACCGTAGTACGCCAGGGTTCCCTGTCGATCACCAACTCCCGGAGTCCACCCAAACGCATGTCCATTGTGTCGGTGATACCATCCAACCATCTCATCCTCTGTTGTCCCTTCTGCTCCTGCCCTCAATCTTTCCCAGCATCAGAGTCTTTTCAAATGAGTCATCTCTTTGCATCAGGTGGCCAAAGTATTGGAGTTTCAGTTTCAACATAAGTCCCTCCAATGAATACCCAGGACTGATCTCCCTTAGGATGGACTGGTTGGATCTCCTCTCAGTCCAAGGGACTCTCAAGAGTCTTCACCAACATCACAGTTCAAAAGCATCAATTCTTCTATGTTCAGCATTCTTTATAGTCCAACACTCACATCCATACATGACTAAAGGAAAAACCATAGCCTTGACTAGACGGATCTTTGTTGGCAAAGTAATGTCTCTGCTTTTCAATATGCTGTCTAGGTTGGTCATAACTTTCCTTCCAAGGAGCAAGTGTCTTTTAATTTCACGGCTGCAATCACCATCTTCAGTGATTTTGGAGCCCCCCAAAATAAAATCTAACACTGTTTCTACTGTTTCCCCATCTATTTCCCGTGAAGTGATGGGACCGGATGCCACGATCTTCGTTTTCTGAATGTTGAGCTTTAAGCCAACTTTTCACTCTCTTCTTTCACTTTCATCAAGAGGCTCTTTAGTTCTTCTCCACTTTATGCCATAAGGGTGGTGTCATCTGCATATCTGAGGTTATTGATATTTCTCCCGGCAATCTTGATTCCAGCTTGTACTTCCTCTAGCCCAGCGTTTCTCATGATATACTCTGTACATAAGTTAAATAAGCAGGGTGACAATATGCAGCCTTGATGTACTCCTTTTCCTATTCTGAACCAGTCTGTTGTTCCATGTCCAGTTCTAACTGTTGCTTCCTGACCTGCATACGGGTTTCTCAAGAGGCAGGTCAGGTGGTCTGGTATTCCCATCTCTTTCAGAATTTTCCACAGTTTATTGTGCTTCAGTTATAAGATGTAAAAGTGCCCATTTCCTGATTTATCACACACATTGAATGTGAATATTGTGACCCTTAACTCTTTTTGCAAGTTGATGGCTGAGAAATGATAGAAAGGGATTTTCAAGAAAGTGTGAATTAAAGAAAATAATTCTTAAGAACTGAAGTGGCAAGAGGAGGGAGCAGTTACAGGAATCTGAAAAGGTTCACCTGCAGCTGTGTAGTAAAACCTATGATTTCTTCTTTTTTTTTTTTTTTGTACTTCAAATTGCAAATTTATTTATTTATTTTTACTGTGTAATTTTTTTCTTTTTTTAAAATATAAATTTATTTATTTTAATTGGAGGTTAATTATTTTACAATATTGTATTGGTTTTGCCATACATCAACATGAATCTGCCACAGGTATACACGTGTTCCCCATCCCGAACGCCCCTCCCTCTTACTTCCCCATACCTACGCTTACATTTCTCTCTAGGTACCTGTGTGTTATTCGGAGAAGGCAATGGCACCCCACTCCAGTTCTCTTGCCTGGAAAATCCCATGGATGGAGGAGCCTGGTGGGCTGCAGTCCATGGGGTCGCTAAGAGTCGGACATGACTGAGTGACTTGACTTTCACTTTTCACTTTTATGCATTGGAGAAGGAAATGGCAACCCACTCCAGTTTTCTTGCCTGGAGAATCCCAGGGGCAGGAGAGCCTGGTGGGCTGATGTCTATGGGGTCGCAGAGTCGGACACGACTGAAGTGACTTAGCAGCACAGTAGCAGCAGTGTCTGAGTCTTTGCCACCCCATGGACTGTAGCCTACCAGGCTCCTCTGTCCATGGAACTTTCCAGGCAAGTACTGGAGTGGGTTGTCATTCCTATCTCCAGGGGATCTTACCCACCCAGAGATCAAACTTGGGCCTCCTGAATTGCAGGCAGATTCTTTACTGTTTGAGCCATCAGACAAGCCCCTCTACATACATACTTAACCACATTCTACAAATCTGGTGTGTTAAAAATTGTTTTCCCTAGGAGGAGGGAAAGAGATAAGCATTTGTCTGGCAAGGCTGGGCTTGGTCCTGAGATGATGGTGTTTCCACTGCAACCTCCCACTCTTGGAAGATGGGCTTCTGGCGCCGGCTTCCTTCGTGCCTGTGTGACTTGCTCTGATTGGCTGGGCTGACGCTGTGTTTCCTGTAGAAAGTTTTGAACACAAGAGGCAGCAAAGTAGATCTTTTATCCTGTGAGTCCTTGAACATTTTACAGACACAAGAATTCAGTTCTCAGTGAGTCTACGTAACAGAAGGAATGGACAAATCCCTGAGCCTGCTCATCCTTTGGTTACAACTAGACTGTGAGTTAGAGGGATTTGGACATGGGCAAAGAGTGGCAACTCCCGGATATCCCTCCCCAGGGAAAAGAGAAAGTCAGGGAGCTGTACCTGCATGGTTTCTGGGAGTTCCTGTGGAGAGCAAAAAGTAAACTTAAAATTAGTTTCCAAAGAATAATCAGCCACTAACCAGCCTGTCTCTGTTTTCTCTTTCTGAACAGGGGTGAGCAGTAAACAGGACGTGAGTCAGAGTCCTGAAGCTCTGAACATGAGAGAGGGAGACAGCGTGGTTCTCAACTGCAGTTACACTGACAGCGCCCTGTACTTCCTTCAGTGGTTCAGGCAGGATCCCGGGAAAGGGCTCACATCTCTACTGTCAATTCAGGCGAATCAGAAAGAGCAAGCAAGTGGAAGAATTACAGTCTCATTGGATAAATCATCAAGACACAGTGCTTTATACATTGCAACTTCTCAGCACAGTGACTCGACCACCTACCTCTGTGCTGTGAGGCACAGTGCACAGAGGGAACCTGTTCCCAGTACTCAAACTGCAGATGGGGCTCCAACCACGTCCTGTCTTGGTGCTGAGGAAACTTTTTCCATTAAGGGGTTTTCTACATTGACTTTCCTTCCAGATAGAGGCAATTAGTAAGGGTAGGATGATTTGAGAGAATAACACTGAAACATGTACATTACCATAGGTAAAACAGATGACCAGTGCAAGTTCCATGCATGAAGCAGGGCACCCAAAGCCCATGCTCTGGGGCAACCTGGAGGGGTAGGGTATCAGGGGAGGTGGGAGGGGTGTTCAGGATGGTGGGGACACAGGTATACCTGTGGCTGATTCGTGTTGATGTATGGCAAAAACCGTCACAATATTGTAAAGTAACTATTCTCCAATTAAAATAAATAAATTTAAAAAATCTGATAAAATGATCTAAAATTATATTGTGAATTCTTTGATCTTTAGATTTTAATCAGCTTCAATTTAAATAATAGTTTTACAATCTAAATGGGAAAAGAATTTGAAAAAGAATAGACACATGTATGTGTGTAGCGGAATCGCTTTGATGTACACCTGAAACTAACACAACATTGTCAACCAGCTTTTCTCTAATGTAAAATGAAAAGTTAAAAAACAGTAGTTTTGTTGAGATTAAGTAACATTTCACACAGTTCACTCTTTTAAATGAACAACTAAGTGTGCATCTAGTATATTCACAACATGGCACAATCACCTCTATCTAGATTTGAAACCTTGTCATCACCCCAAAAGGAAACCACACACCCATGAAACAGTCACTCCCCATGCTCCCCATGCACAGGTCCCTGGAAGCCACCAACCTGCTTTCTAACCATGGATTTACTTACTTTATGTATTTCATGCAAATGGAATCATACAATCCATGGCATTTTTGCATTGTTTATCTTACTTAGCATAATACTTCAGAAGTTCATTCAACTCAGGACCAACTGCTAGTGTTAGTTAGTTAGTGAAAATCTCTCAGTCGTGTCCAACTCTTTGTGACCCCATGGACTATACAGTCCATGGAATTCTCCAGGCCAGAATGCTGGAATGGGTAGCCTTTCAATTCTCCAGGGGATCTTTCCAACCCAGGGATCAATCCCAGGTCTCTCACATTGCCGGGGATTCTTTACCAGCTGAGCCACAAGGGAAGTCACAAGGGAAGCCCAAGATACTGGGTAGCCTATTCCTTCACCAGTTGATTTTCCCTACCCAGGAATCGAACCTGGGTCTCCTGCATTGCAGGTGGATTCTTTATCAACTGAGCTATGAGGGAAGCCCATGACCAACTGGAGAAAGGCAAATGTTCATCCTTAACCAGTCACATAGGATGCCGTACTGCTATTAGCCTGCTGACATTGCCCCGGTTCTTCCCACTCCCCTCCACCCGTCTGTTTTGTTAGAAGTTTGTCAGTTTTACTGATTCTCTTAGAGAACTAACTCTTTGTTTCATTGATTTTCTCTATTGTTTATCTCTTTTAAATTTCATTGATTTCTCCTTTTATCTTTATTATTTTCTTATGCTTGTTTTGGATTAATTTATCTTTTCCTTGCCAAGGTTCTTCAGGTAGAAGCTTAGATAATTTATCTGAGATTTTCTTATTTTTAAATATTTGCATGTAGTGCTAAAATTTCACTCTCAATACTTCTTTGGCCATGTTCCCCCAATTTTGGTATGTTGTATTTTCATTTTTACTCAATTCATGAGAAAGTCAATGATTTCCCTTGAGACATTCTCTAAGACCCATAGATAATTAAGAAGTGTGTTGTTTGGTGGCCAAATGTTTGGGAATTTTCCTGTATCTTTCTGTTATTTATTTATACTATTATTTCATTGTGGTTGGAGAACATACTCTTTCTATTTCAGCTTTTTACATTAGATTTGTTGAGTTTTTTAGGTTCCAAGATTTGGACTTACCTGGTATATATTCCATGGACACTTGAAAAGAAGTATATTCTGCTCTGATTGGCTGGAGTGTTGTATAGCTGACTATTAAATCCTACTGGTTAATGGTGTTATTGAGTTTTTCTATACATCTGCTGATTTTCTGGCAAGTTATTCTACCAGTTATTGAGGGAGGAATATTGACGTGTTTAACTATGTTTTTAGATTTGTCTCTTTTCTTTTTAGTTCTGATTTTTGTTCCACTTATTTTTCAGCTCTGTTAGTTGGTACATATACATTTAGGATTGCTATGTCTTCTTGGTAAATTATCCTCTTCATCAGTAGATAATATTTCTCTGTCTCTGGTAATTTTCTTTGTTCAGGAGCCTGTCTCCTTTATCTGATATTAATATAGCCATTATACTTTGATTAATGTTTTCATAATACATCTTTTACCATCCTTTTACTTTCAACATGACTATGTCTTATTTGAAATGAATTTCTTTCAGACAGTTATAGTTGGGTCATGTTTCTTAATCCACTTTTTGTCTGAACTGTTTTGTCACTAGTGTGTTCAGATCAACTTCTGTGTCTTAGTTTTTGTGTGTAGATCACTTGCTTTTAATGTCTTGATATTTTAGGGCTTAGCCTACCATTTTATTTGATTTTTTGTTTGCACTTTTTTTTTGTCCCCTATGTTTTTCCCTCTAAACTCCTGTGAGTTATTCAACATTTTCTAGGATTATACTTCAATTTATCTGCAGTGCTTTGTGCGTGTGTGTGTGTCTCTGTGTGTGTGTGTTAGTTGCTCAGTTGTGTCTGACTCTTTGTGACCTCATGGACTGTAGTCTACCATAGAATTCTCCAAGCAAGAATACTGGAGGGGTAGCCATTCTCTTCTCCAGGGCATCTTGTCGACCCAGGGACTGAACCCGGTCTCCCTCATTGTAGGAAGATTCTTTTATGGTCTAAGTCACAAGGGAAGCTCTTATAGGGTTTAGATGTGTCTTATTATATAGCTGTTTTTATATGGTTGCTCCAGTTATTGCATTATACATAACACAGTCTATTGGTAATATTATTTTACCTATTTGAATGAAGTGTATAAATATTGCATCTCTTTACACTTATTTATTCCCCCCATTCATAATTTTCTTTAGTATTTCCTTCATGTGTGTTTAGATCCTCATTGGACACGACTGAGCGACTTCACTTTCACTTTTCACTTTCAAGCATTGGAGAAGGAAATGGCAACCCACTCCAGTGTTCTTGCCTGGAGAATCCCAGGGATGGCGGAGCCCAGTGGGCTGCCGTCTATGGGGTCGCACAGAGTTGGACACAACTGAAGTGACTTAGCAGCAGCAGCAGCAACAGCAGACAGTGTTATAATTATTTCCAGATATATAATTATATATATATTATTATATAACATACATAATATGCTATAATATATTTTCACACGCGGGGCGCCGGGCCCACCAAATATAACTGTCTACTGTATTTCTCCATATTTTTACTTATGGAAGTGGGTTGGGGGGGGGGGGGGGGGAGGGGGGGGGGGGGGGGGGTGTAGACTTTATTTTTCTTGGTTTCAACGACTCCAGCCTTGAAATTATATTGCTCCTTGGAAGAGTGTCCCCTAGAAGCATCAGCAACTTCCCAGCGCCTCAAGGATGTCTTTGTGTAGAGAGAGGGGGGGGGGGGGGTGTTGGAAGACGAGAGTCTGACCAAAAATCCAACCAGTCCATCTAAGGAGATCAATCCTGGAATTCTAGAAGGACCCAAGGCCACTGGGGGGAGGGAGAGGGCAGGAGGAAAGGGGGGGGGGGGGGGGAATTTTAGGATAGGTCTTTTTGGTGACCACTTTTCTTAGTTTTCCTTCATCTGAGAATGTCTCAATTTCACCTTTATTAGTGAAGGCTTGTGGATTAATGGCGCTTCTCTTTCTGCAATTGAAATATATTGGATTATTTCCTTCTGCCTCATAGTTAAATCTGGAAACTAAAAAAATTGTAACATTGTAATTTTATGTTTCATTCTAAAAATTATTTTTTATCTAACACTTAAAAGTTGAAGGATAGCTGATTGACAATGTTATGCTAATTTCTTCTGTAGAGCAAAGTGACTCAGTTATACATATATAGACTTTCTTTTTTATTTTCTTTTCCATTATGGTTTACCCCTGGATATTGAATTGTGCTATTCAGTAACACAGGGAAAACTTTAAAATCACAATTCTGTGTTTTTTAAAAAAGCCAAATTTAATACAGTTCAAGGCTGACAACATGTAAATCCTCTTCTGTACATAATCATAATGCTTTGAAATTGAACCACAGAAGGGCAGTATAAAGGTGGGGCATGTTAATGAAAATAGTGAACTTCTCCGTAGTTCTCTATTTGGCCTCTGGAGGGCACTGCTGCTTAAATTGGAAATTGCTTTTCTGCAAAAGATCAGAAGGACCTCACAAGACCCCTATGGTTTAAAGAGAGATTGTGACAATTTTTTACACAGTGAGATGTAAAGCATCTCAGACACCAGAGGTAGGCATTTTGTTAAGACAGCTTCTCTTCCTAGCAACCTCCCTACAACCTCCATCAGAAGAAATATAAATCCTTTGTCATTCTTAACTTCAGAGAAACCTGGGTTCAAGTCAACCAGTCTTCAGGCTTATTTGTGGGGAACCTGTTAGAAAGGAGCTCACTGCCTCTTCACTGCTCCACCATGACCTTGGTGTTCACCTTGATGCTTGAGATGCTCCTGTTTCTGAGTGAGTACTACTCCATTTTACTCCTTTGTCCATACATGGAATATTGCTCCGTGTTGAATAGAGACTTTTTCTTTTAGCTGAGTTCACTGATTCAGCATTGATGTTTCAGCAGGAGCTGGAGCCCAGTCAGTGACCCAGCCTGATGACCACATCGCTGTCTCTGAAGGAGCCCGTCTGGAGCTGAAGTGCAACTACTCATCTTCTTTTTCACCATACCTCTTCTGGTACGTGCAGTACCCCAGCCAAGGACTCCAGCTTCTCCTGAAGTACACGTCTGGAGACAATCTTGTTTCAGGCATCAAAGGTTTTGAGGCTGAATTTAGGAGCAGTGAGAAGTCCTTCCACCTGAGGAAAATACCAGCTCATTGGAAAGACTCAGCCAAGTACTTCTGTGCTCTGAGTGACACAGTGCCTGGGACTGCAGGAGGGGCTGAACACAAACCTCTTGGGACACTGTAGCTCAGTCTTTGTTATATTTAGGAAGTTGGCATGTTCTGTGAAGGCAAACAGTACAGACAATACAGAATCTTGGAAGTGTTTGGTTCCCATGGGCATCTTAGATTTTTCTTTTCTTCATTTTTTCTTGTCTTTTCTTTTTTCTTTATCATTTTGCAAAGGAAAGACTCCTGTTTTCTGAAATTTGGCATTTTTGTCTTCTAGAATCAGAATTCTAGGGAAAATGAAGCTGTAGAATTTTCAACAAGCTGGAGAAAGTTACTTACTCCCTGTCATTTGGAGTAGTGATGGGCTGAGGTATAATAGCTTGAGGTTGGCCATGTGACTTGATATAACACAAGTCAGAGAATTTGCTTTACAATCTTAATCTCATCTCTCAAGCAAACAAACCAAAAAAAAAAAAAAAAAAAAACCCAGAACAATGGATTATTTCTAGCTGCATTATCTCCAGACTATTGCTAGTATCGTAAGAGGCTTCTTTCCTTAAAGGACTTTGACTAAAGCATTTGGGACTGGTGCAGCTAATTACTGCTAGCACTTAAGGATGTATATGGGTGATCTTTCCAAAGACAAGATAGTGTGAAACAAAAAAAGGCTTCCTTTATTCATAAGTCCCTAATAATAGGCTGCCCAGGTGGTGCAGTGGTAAAGAATCTGCCTGCCAATGCAGGAGACACAAGGGCATCCTCCTTAATGAGGAGGGAGTTGAGGCATGAGGCGTGCAGTGAAGAGGTGGTTAAATCATCTTTATGGGGCAGTTCTTCTGGGTCTGTGTTTATCTTTGTCCAGATATCTCTCCTTTTCCCACATGAGACCTGTTTTAGGGCACTCCTGAACAACACATGTGCATCTTTTTATCAAGATGGATTCGGGCACAGAGCTTTGTGGGATGCTTGGCATCATCTGTTATGAGGTGGTGCCACCTCCTTTTTGAGCTCCAAGGAGTCTTTCTGTGCCTGTGCAGTTTTCCTTGACCTCTTGACCTCAGAAGTGGTCACTTTTTTACTCTAGCAGAGCTCAGCTCCTGTTGTTAATTGTCTTAATTACTGAGGCTGAGCTCCCTTTGACAGGTTAATTAGCATGACAGGTTAATGAATCTGAGAGACGAGGTGTTGGGGCAAGGACTGTATTCGGAAAGCTGGCTGACCAAGAAGATGGCAGACTAATGTCTCAAAATAGTCATCTTGTCTGGGTCTGGATGCCAGGTTCTTTTACAGAACAGGGAGGGGAAGGTGAGGAAACAAATTACAAAGGCAAAATTAATCTTGTAAACATCTCCTAGAATGGCAAGCCTCAGGCAGGGGGTGTATCAATTTCTTCTTTCCTACCATCCACAGGTAGACAGGTCATGAACAAAAAGCACTTGAGCAGTCAGGCAGAGGGGCTGATTCTCTAAGACAGCCTATTATGCATGATTATAATAACAAAAGCAACGAAAAGCAAGTCAAAGGAACAGTTCCAACAGGTAGAATTGGTTCTTCCCTCAGTGCTTGGAGTGGTAGGAAAAACAAAGCTTGAATTTTACTCTGCTTGACACATACCAGCTGTCTAGCCCAGGGGCCCATCTACCTCCGGCCTCCGAAACTCATCCTGAGTTTTCGAGTGCTCAGTCGCTCAGTCGGGTCTTACTCTTTGCCATCCTGTGGACTGTAGCCCACCAGGCTCCCCTGGCCATGGGATTTTCCAAGCAAGAATACTGGAGCCGGTTGCCATTTCCTTCTCCAGGGAATCTTCCCGACCCAGGGATCAAACCCCCATCTCTTTAGTCCCCTGCATTGGCAAGTATATTCTTTACTGCTGCATCCCCTGAAAAACTCTTTCAAATGGGGATTAGTAATAATAGAGGAGAATAATTTTGTGTGAAGAAAAGCTAAATCATTATCGGCATATAAGAAGCATGCTTTTTGATGAATATTCCTTTCAGTTAATAGCTTTGCCTTAACTCTGATTCAAGCACTGGACATTTATGACCACAATGCAAAATATCTATATTTGTATTGATTGTTATTATCTTTATCCATAGCTCTCAGGGAAGTCCCCTGGATCAAACAGGGAGTCATAAACAAAAGGTTAGATGGAAAATTTTGAAGTATAGATACCAGCTTTTTCTGACTTTTTTCCACTTTTATTGCCTAAGATTTATTTATTAATATATATCAGGAGAAAATATGAACTTCCATTTCACAAGTTCAAAATTATGTATAAAACATTGAATATTACCTTTTTCCTCCACTCTCACCCCTCTTTAACCTGTTTTTAGTTCAGTTGAGACCAGAGGGTGGGGCTTCCTGTCACAGAGTGTCAGCTGAGCAGGGTTTGTTGGCTGAGCTGATTGGTTGCAGGAGCTGAACCATCCAGACAAGTCATGACACTCACCATCCAGGGTTTACTATATATCTTGTGAATATTTTCCAGCAACAAGGCAAAGAGTCGTGAAAAGGCTAGTGGACACTGTACTGGGGCTTTTGTTTGCCCAGGTTTGCTGTGAGTTTGGGGCTGCCCCACAGGGGAATCTGAAGGACTGAGCAGCTTCTCTTCTGTTGAAGGAGGGAGAGGAGCTGACAAGTCCTGCAGACTTTCTATCCTCATCATTTATGGGCTTGGGGGTTTACTTTCCGGGTTTTGCAGGAGCTCTGTGACCCTTACCTGTGACTGTTTCCCTCCTCATCAGGTGTGAGAGGGATGGATGTGGCACAGAGTCCCCCAGCCCTGAGTCTCCAGGAGGGAGCCAGCTCTACTCTGCTGTGTAATTTCTCTGCCTTCGCAGACAATGTGCAGTGGTATCTTCAGAACCCCGGGGGCCGCCTCATCC
Source organism: Tragelaphus eurycerus (assembly GCA_935064755.1). Classification (NCBI taxonomy): domain Eukaryota; kingdom Metazoa; phylum Chordata; class Mammalia; order Artiodactyla; family Bovidae; genus Tragelaphus; species Tragelaphus eurycerus. The sequence continues at coordinate 41,950 of CAKXYN010000588.1, forward strand.
ACCTGTTTTACGTTCCTTCAGGGACAAAGCGAGATGGAAGATTAAACGCCACGACAGTCCCTGCAGAACGCTGCAGCTCACTGCACATTTCCTCTTCGCAGACCACAGACTCAGGCACTTACTTCTGTGCTGTGCAGCACAGTGCTCCCCAGGCACCTGCAGCCTCTATACAAACCCTCCATGGGCTCAGCCCCTCCTCCAGCCACAGTCACACCGTGAGGCCACCACAGGGCATTTGCAGTGCTTAATGTTACTCACCTACATCAGTACAGTTTTAACCACAGATACTTTTTGGCCCTACAGATTACGGACTTCAGTCTTTATCTTCCCTTCTCAATCTGTGTGTCCTTCTGCACTAGAAACTTCTAACTGGGAACCACCAGAGTAGTTGATAAGAGGATAGAATTAAAATAAATATTTAACCACATCTTCCCAGGTGGCTCAGTGGTAAAGAATCTGCTTACCAATGCAGGAGATGCAGGAGACATGGGTTTGATCCCTGGGTGGGGAAGATCCTCTGGAGGAGGAAATGGTAACCCAAGGCAGTATTCTTGGGAAATACTGGGAAATCTCATGGACAGAAGAGCCTGGCAGGCTAACAGTCCATGGGGTCTCAAAGAGTTGAACATGACTGAGTGACAGAGCATGCTTGCTAAACTCAAAAATGTTAAAAAGTGAAAGGAATTAAACTAAATCACTCCAATAAAGATATTATCAAGCTTAGTTGCCTTCTCCAGAATGTTCAAGTCTGCCTCACCATGAAGTGTTCCAACAGACAACTGCAAATATTTACATGCCATCCTACTACTGTGGAAAACAAACAAAACATGTTTGCTCAATGTTTAATATGAACTTGATAAGTTAAAACAAATAAATTCTCTTATAATTCTGGGTTGAAGAAGTATGAAATCAATTTTGCTGGTTATAGTCATGATCTTGGCTGGTTGGTTCCTTCAGAGTCGGACACAACTGAAGTGACTTAGCAGCAGCAGCAGAGGCTTTAAGGAAGAATCCATTTCCTTGCGTTTTTCTAGCTTCTGGAGGTCACTTGGATTCCTTGGGTCATAGCCCTTCCTTGTATCACTGCAACCTCTTACTTCTACCACCTCAGCTCCTTTCTCTTCTGGAGTCAAGTACTCTTCTGCTTCTAAATTGTAGGAAATTAGTAAATAAACAGAAACTCATTTAAATAGAATTGGGAGACAAGGGGAGTTCTCATACTCTGTGAAGATAACAGGATTAAAGGGCAGAAGAAAGATGCCACCTCTTTTCCAGGCAAACACTGGGCCAGTGAAAAACCATGGACTCTGTTTACTTTGTGTGTGTGTGTGTGTATGTGTGTGTGCATGTGTGTGTACAGGGGGGGCTTCTCTTGTTGTGGAGCACTATCTCTAGAATGCGTGGGCTCAGTGGTTGCAGCACATGGGCTCTCTAGTTATGGCACATGGGCTTAGTTGCCTGGTGGCCTGTGGGATCTTAGGTCCCTACCAGGGATTGAACTGCATCCCTTGCATTGGGAGGCAGATTCTTAAGCACTGGACCACCAGGGACATCCCAATGTAAACAAATGTAAATGTCTGTTTACAGTAGCCCTCCCAACTTCCTTTTCTTTTCTCTTGTGCTGTGGGGACTTGCATGAGGCTTGCCATGGTTGTAGATGCCAAATAGCAATCCTTTGCTGATCCCAGCTAAACTCATCTTTCTAGACCAATATCTGAGTCTTTTTTTTTTTTTTTCATGTCAGCAAAGGATGCATGGTTATGTATAGGACCTACCCAGATAATCCAGAATAATTCATATCAAGATCCTTCAACTAATCCCACACCCAAAGTCTACTTTCCAACATTTTAATCTAATTAAAACTTTTAAAATTGAAACATAGTTGACTTACAGTACTATATTAGTTTCAGATGTAGAGCATAGTCATTTGATATTTTTGATAAATTACATACCATATAAAAATTACTTTAAAATATTGATCATATTTCCTTTGGTGTGCATTACAAACTTGCAGTTTGTTTATTTTATACCTGAGAGTGTGTGCCTCTGAATTCCTCTCACCTAGTTCACGCCTACACTCCTCTCCCATCAGTGACCACTAGTTGTTTCATTATGTCTGTGAGTCTGTTTCTGTTTGTTTGTTTGTTTCAGATTCCACATATGTGTATTAAAATATACAGTTTACTTGTCTCACTCTGACTTATTTCAATAAGTATAATTCCCTCTGGGTCTATCCATGTTGGCCCAAATGGCAAGATTTTACTTTTTTATGGTAATATTTCACTATTTATATCTATATTGATCTATCATTTAGATCTTCTTTATCCATTCATCTATGATACAAATGAACACTGAGATGTCTTCAAGATCTTGATTATTGTAAATAATGTTTCTGTGAGCATTGGGGTGCCTATATATTTTTGAACTAGGTCTTTTGTTCTCTTTGGATAAATACCCGGGAGTGGAAGTTCTGGATCATGTAGTAGTTCTATTTTTAATTTTTGTAAAAAAATTGTCAGTCAGTTTGCTGTTATCTTTCCCACCACAGCCATCAAAACCAGATAGGATCCCAGTGGCTATCTCTCCCCACCCCCTACAAAGGTGCTGCCTCCTTTCTGAGCACTTGAGGAAGGATAAGACTCCAGGTCGCAGGCATCATTCCACTTTTAACCTGGGGAGGGCAGAGCGGGAGAATCTCCATACTGCTTTCCACAGAGGCTGCACCAGCTTATATTACTACCAGCAGTGCACAAAGATTCCCTGTTCTCCACATTCTCACCAACCCTTGTTATTTCTTGCCTTTTTGATGACAGCCCTAGTAAGGTGACTTGCTCATTTGTTGTTCTGATTTGCACTTTACTGATGACTAAAGATATTGAGCATCTTTTCATGTGCCTGTTGGCCATCTGTATACCTTTTTTGGTAAAATGCCTATACAGGTCCTCTGCCTAATTTAAAATAAGATTATGTATTTGATATTAAATGAACAAGTTCTTTATATATTTTGGATATTAAATCCTTGTTGACATGTTGTTTGCAAATATCTTTTCCCTTTCAGATTTCCTTTTCTTTGTGTTAATGGTTTTCTTCTCTGTGCAAGAGTTTAGTTTGATTAGAAAAAAAATATTATAAAGATGAATGTCACAAAGCATACTGTCTATTTTCTTTTAGGAGTTTTATGATTTCAGCTCTTACATTTTAGTCTTTAAAACCTTTTGAGTTATTTTTATTCATGCTGTGAGAAAAAATTCTAGTTTCATTCTTTTACATGTAGCTGTTCAGTTTGTTCAAAATCTACTTATTGAAGAATCTGTCTTTGCCCCCACTGTATATTCTTGCCTCTTTTGTCATAAATTGATTGATCATAGGTGCATGGGTTTATTTTGGTTCTATTTTGTCCCATTTATCTATGTCTGTTTTTGTGCCAGTACCATGCAATTTTGGATTACTATGACTGTGTAGCATATTTTCATATCAGAGAGTGTAGTATTTTCAACTTTGCTTTTTTTTCCTCAGAATTGCTTTGGCTGTTGAGGTCTTCTATGGTTCCATACAAATTTTAGGATTATTTTTTCTAGTTCTATGAAAAATGCCATGGGTACTTTGATGAGGATTGCATTGAATCTGTAAATTGCTTTGGGTATATGGATATTTTAGCAATATTAACTCTTCCAGTCCATGAACACGAGATATCTTTCTATTTATTTGTATTGTCTTAAATCATTTTTATCAATTCTTATAGTTCTCAAAGTACAGGTCTTTCAATTCCTTTGTTGAAATTATTGCTAATTATTTTATTCTCTTAGATTCAATTGTAAATTGGATGTTTTCTTAAATTCTTTTACTTATAATTCATTATTAATATATAGAAATGCAAAAGATTTCTATATATTAATTTCATACTCTGCAACTTTACTGAACTTTACTTTTATTTATGTATCCTAATAGCTTTTTGATGGTACCTTACAATTTTCTATACACAACATCATGTCATTTGCAAATAGTGGCAGTTTCTTTCTTCAAATTTGGATGCCTTTTCTTTCTTTTTCATAACTGATTGCTATGGCTGAGACTTCCAGTACTCTGTTAAATAGATGTGGCGAGATTTGCAGACTTGTCTTGTTTAAGGTCTTAGAGAAAAAGCTTTCATTTTTTAAAACAGTTGATTGTGATGTTAGCTGTTAGTTTGTCATAAATAACCTTCATTATTTTGAAGTACATTTTACACATATCAAGTTTATTGAGAGGTTTTATCATGAGTGGATATTGAATTTTGTCAAATGCTTTTTCTGCATCTCCTGAAGTAATTATGTGGTTTTTATCTTTCATTCTGTTGTTGCGGTGTATCACATTGATTGATCTGAGGGTACTAAATTATCCTTGCATACCTGGAATAAGTCTGAGATGATCATGATGTATGATTACAAAGGGTCTTTTTAGAATAGTTCTAGTTCACTTGCTTATTGTTTAATTCTGTTGGGGTCTTAAATATTTCTGTAGAGTTGCTGTCTCAACAATAGATTCAATAAATAATGCAAAAACAAAAACAAGCTAAACTCATGTCATCAGTGTGCAAATAAAATATAAAAAGACAACAGTATTGTGTATTAAGCAGTATTAATTTAGAATCTATTTAAAGACATGATCTCTTCAGTATAAAGGGCTCTTCTTGATTTGATGTTGCCATTACGGGAAGAAAGACAGCTCCTTACACTGACTCAGTCTGAGGGTCAATATTTCAACAAGGCAAAATCTCCTTCGGTCTCAAGAAATCACTGGTTCAAGATGAAGAGTTGCTTACTTATTTCAGTGCTCTGATTGATGTTCATAGGTGATGAACATGAATTTTTAAGAAGCTATATACATTTTTTCTGGGTAACTTCTTTCTATGGCCACAAAGGGGCAATGTTGCTTCGGAGATTACTGTAATGCTTGTCCCACAAACACATATTCTTCAAGTAGCCATAAAGGATCCCTTAAAAATCTACTAAATTATTATCTCCTATTATGGTTCCATTTACATCTTTCAATCATGTATGAATGAATGTATGTTTCTATCTGTTCATCCCTCTACCTAGGTAGTATCTATATATATTGTAGTCTAATAGTTTGAAAACACGGGTTTGAAAATCAACACTTCTCTTAATGACACATGTTGTTCTCAAGGATATGGCCACATTTAGCTTCTCTAATATAAATATATACCACACTTAGTTAATGTGTGCCTAGAATTCATGTCCTCCATCTTTATGGGAAATGTAGTAGTGGTGTAAGTTCCAGTTCAAGTATCGCCTCCATTAAAACTGTTATCTGGCTGAGTTGAGAAGCAGAGTTTATTACTGTTTTCTTTGTCATATCTTAGAGATACACATTTCTCCTTAGTAGCTTTTATCTGATTGTACTTGAGTATTGGGCCTCAGTTGACTGAAGATGGGAACTCTTTCCTTCTTGAGATCCAAGTATTGAATATTAAGTAGTCACTTAGCTGCTGCTGCTGCTAAGTCACTTCAGTCGTGTCTGACTCTTTGTGACCCCATGGACAGCAGCCTCCAGGCTCCTCCGCCCATGGGATTTTCCAGGCAAGAGTACGGAAGCGGGGTGCCATTGCCTTCTCCGAGTCACTTAGCAGCACTCATTAAATATATATTGAGATGCATTCATGAATGGATAAATGAAAAAGAAAACGTATCAGAAGTCTAACAAACAACAAAAGTTCCCCTTAGAATGATGGGGTAGATGGGATTAGACTGAGGAATGAGAACCTTTATTATTTCTCCTGTTGGACTGTAATGATGTTTTCTTTGATTGAATTTGAGATGACATCAAATACAGAGACAAAATTCTGGGCTTCAAAAACATGTGCTCCTTGTTTATTTTAACTTTTCAAATAGATGGGGAAACAGTGGAAACAGTGGCAGACTTTATTTTGGGGGGCTCCAAAATCACTGCAGATGGTGACTGCAGCCATGAAATTAAAAGATGTTTACTCCTTGGAAGAAAAGTTATGACCAACTTAGACAGAATTTTAAAAATCAGAGACATTATTTTGCCAACAAAGGTCTGTCTAGCCAAGGCTATGGTTTTCCAGGTAGTTATGTATGGATGTAAGAGTTGGACTATAAAGAAAGCTGAGTGCCCAAGAATTGGTGCTTTTGAACTGTGATGTTGGAGAAGACTCTTGAGAGTCTCTTGGACTTCAAGGAGATCCAAACAGTCCATTCTGAAGGAGATCAGTCCTGAATATTCATTGGAAGGACTGATGTTGACGCTGAAACTCCAATACTTTGGCCACCTGATGCAGAGAACTGACTCATTTGAAAAGACCCTGATGCTGGGAAAGATTGAAGGCAGGAGGAGAAGGAGACAACAGAGGATGAGGTGGTTGGATGATATCACTGACTCAATGGACATGAGTTTGAGTGAACTCCAGAAGTTGGTGATGGACAGGGAGGCCTGGTGTGCTGCAGTCCATGGGATTGCAATGAGTTGGACATGACTGAGTGACTGAACTGCTATCTTCAATAGACTTTAATTTGTATTTGTAATTAAAAAAAGAAAAATGCTTATCTTGTGATTTCATGGGAGTCCCTCTCTTCTCCATTGTAAAATAATGTAAATCCTGTTAAGATATCAAGTTGTCCTGCTACATGATTTTTAACCTTCTTGGAAATGTGAAGGAAAAGAAGATGAAGAATAGAGGAGAGAAATTTTAAACTAATCATATTCCATATGTAAGGAGGGGATTTCTGCTTTTCAATGAAAATAATTTGAGCAAGTCTAAGATAGAGAAAATTGAGAAATGCTTGCTTTGAAAAAAACAGCTTTAGTGGAAAGTACTTGTGAGAAGGTGGGGCCTCTTGAAAGACTTAAAGCTCATGTGAACCTTAAGTCGGAGTTCTAGCTGGCTGAGGAGACCAGAAGAAGACCCTGAGCTGTCACTGAACTTTGGTGCCAGGAACAATGGACAAGATATTGGAAGCATCATTCTTAATTCTGTGTCTTCAAGTAGACTGTGAGTTATGATGGAGAAACCCTAGGATATATCATAATTTGGGGGAATGAGAAAATTGGAGTATGGCCAAATTCATGCAGATACAAATTTTAAGAAGGAAATATCAGTTTGTGAGCCTAATGACTTTTTATCTCTTTAAGCAGGGATGAGTGGACAACAGAAGGAAAAAAGTGACCAAGAGCAGGTGAAACAGAGCCCTCAACCTTTGACAGTCCAGGAAGGAGAGATTTCCATTCTGAACTGTAGTTATGAGAAGAGTGCATTTGACTACTTCCCATGGTACCGGCAATATCCTGGTAAAGGCCCTGCATTCTTGATAGCCATACGTTCAGTTGTGAATGAAACGAAGGTTGGAAGACTCACAGTTTTCCTCAATAAGAGTGCCAAACAGCTCTCATTGCACATCGCAACTCCCCAGCCTGGAGACTCAGCCACCTACTTCTGTGCAGCAAGTGCACAGTGCTCCCCAGGCACCTGCAGCCTGTACCCAAACCTGCAGCCGAGGCTCCAGACACATCCTGAAGTGCAGATGAAATATACAACAGACACACACTGTTTGTGCATAAAAAGTCTTAATATAAGAAAATTGAAATTATACAGAATTTATTCTTTCACAAAAATGGAGTTGATATAGAAAATCAATTGTGAAAAGATATCTCTAAAAACTCCCAAACATTTGGAATTTCAGCACTAAATTTAAAACAACTCATATGTATGTTTAAGAAGCGATTACAATGACTATTAAAAAGTATTTGAAAGAAAATATATAGAGAACACAAACATATACATATGTATGAGGCACAGCTAAAATAATACATAGAAGGAAATTTATCTTTTTTAAGTACTTTGTAAAGTGCTGCACTCAATATGCCAGCAAATTTTGGAAAACTCAGCAGTGGCCACAGGACAGGAAAATGTCCGTTTTCATTTCAATCCCCCAAAAAAGGCAATGCCAAAGAATGCTCAAACTACCGCACAATGGCACTCATCTCACATGCTAGTAAAGTAATGCTTAAAATTCTCCAAGCCAGGCTTTAGCAATACATGAAACGTGAACTTCCAGATGTTCAAGCTGGTTTTAGAAAAGGCAGAGGAACCAGAGATCAAATTGCCAACATCCACTGGATCATGGAAAAAGCAAGAGAGTTCCAGAAAAGCATCTGTATCGGCTTCATTGACTATGCCAAAGCCTTTGACTGTGTGGATCACAAGAAACTGGAAAATTCTGAAAGAGATAGGAATATCAGACCACCTGACCTGCCTCTTGAGAAACCTGTATGCAGGTCAGGAAGCAACAGTTAGAACTGGACATGGAACAACAGACTGGTTTCAAAGAGGAAAAGGAATACGTCAAGGCTGTATACTGTTACCCTGCTTATTTAACTTATATGCAGAGTACATCATGAGAAACGCTGGGCTGGAAGAAGCACAAACTGGAATCAAGATTGCCGGAAGAAACATCAATAACCTCAGATATGCAGATGACACCACCCTTATGGCATAAAATGAAGAAGAACTAAAAAGCCTCTTGATGAAAGTGAAAGAGGAGAGTAAAAAGTTGTCTTAAAGCTCAACATTTAGAAAACGAAGATCATGGCATCCGGTCCCATCATTTCATAGCAAATAGATGGGGAAACAGTGAAAACAGTGCTGACTTTATTTTTCGGGGCTCCAAAATCACTGCAGATGGTGATTGTAGCTATGAAATTAAAAGACGCTTTCTCCTTGGAAGGAAAGTTATGACCAGCCTAGACAGCATGTTGAAAAGCAGAGACATTAATTTGCCAAAAAAGGTCCATCTAGTCAAGGCTATGGTTTTTCCAGTGGTCGTGTGTGGATGTGAGAGTTGGACTACAAAGAAAGCTGAGCACTGAAGAACTGATGCTTTTGAACTGTGGTGTTGGAGAAGACTCTTGAGAGTCCCTTGGACTGTGAGGAGGTCCAACCAGTCTATCCTAAAGGAGATCAGTCCTGGGTGTTCATTGGAAGGACTGAGGTTGAAGCTGAAACTCCAGTACTTTGGCCACCTGATGCAAAGAGCTAACCCATTTTGGAAGACCCTGATGCTGGGAAGGATTGAAGGCGCGAGAAGGGGACAACAGAGGATGAGATGGTTGGATGGCATCACCAACTTGTTGGACATGGATTTGGGTGGACTCCAGGAGTTGGTGATGGACAGGGAGGCCTGGAGCGCTGCGGTTCATGGGGTCGCAAGGAGTCGGACACGACTGAGCGACTATACTGAACTGAACTGATTACCAAAGAAAAAAGGTTGAAAAGAATTATCTAACCTTTCAAATAAAGAAGATAGAAAAAGAACAAATAAAACCCAATGTAATCTAAAAGAAGGATAAAATTAAAAATTCAGATTGGTGAACTCTAAAGCAAACAGTAGAAATAACCGTTGCTGCTACTGCTGCTGCTAAGTCTTTTCAGTCGTGTCCGACTCTGTGCGACCCCATAGACGGCAGCCCGCCAGGCTCCCCCGTCCCTGGGATTCTCCAGGCAAGAACACTAGAGTGTGTTGCCATTTCCTTCTCCAATGCATGAGAGTGAAAAGTGAAAATGAAGTCGTTCAGTCGTGTCTGACTCTTCGTGATCCCAGGGACTGCATCCCACCAGACTCCTCCATCCATAGGATTCTCCAAGCAAGAGTACTGGAGTGGGGTGCCATTGCCTTCTCCAGAAGTAACCGTTAAATATAGTTAATTTTCTTAATATGATTAATAACATTGCTCTATTCCTAGCTTGAATCATCAAGGGAATAATCAATATAATAAAATAAAACATGAATTATACCGTGAGAAAATCATATGCAGATTCTGCAGTGTGAAAATGATAATAAAGCAATATTATTAATAAATTTATGCCGCTGGGTACACTATAGAAGTAGACTCACAAAGGGAGAAAAATGATAACTAAAATTGATCTGTTTCTAGGTAGAAGTATCAAGAGAAAAAAAAGCAAAAGCATAAATTATGAATATAAGGAATGAAAAAGTAAACCATGCTACAGATGCTAAAAGGATAATTAAAAAATCATTGGCAAGGTCATGTCACTGAGTAAGAGTATAGAAGTCAACCTACACAAGTGGGGAAAATTGATTTTTTTGATAAAGGTGCAAAGACAATTGAACAGAACACAGTTTTATCAGGAAATGATACTGGGACAATTGGATATTTATACGCAAATAATTGGAACTTGGCCTAAATCTCACACCTTATACAGAACATTGAATTCAGTCTCAAAATGGATCATACATTCAAATGTAAAACTATAAATATTTTAGAAGAAACCATAAGAGAAAATCTTTATAAAGTAGGGGTAGGCAAAGAGATTTTTGACATGACACCAAAAGTACAATCCATAAAAAAACTTAGATTTCATTAAAATGAAAAATGATTGTTCTGTGAAAGTTACTATTAAGAGAATGAAAAAGACAACCACTGAATGGCAGGAAATGTTTGCAGACTATATTTCCATCAAAAGAGTGGTATTCAGAATACAATGGACTCCAAAACTCAGCAGGAAGAAAACAAACACTCCAGTTGCAAAATGAACAAAAGACTAACACAACACAGGCACTTTACCAAAGAGGATATGTAGTAGGAATAAAAGCATATAAGTAAGTATATGAAGAAATGTTCAACATCAATAGCAGTTAGGGAATGTAAATTAGAGACACAAAGAAATAGCACTCCACAACTGTCATAAAGGCTAAAACTAAAATTACTGACAATAGCAAGTTCTGGCAAGGATGCAGAGAGATTGGATCACTCATGCATTGCTGGTGGGTGAATGGTACAGTCATTCTAGAAGATGGTACATCAGTTTCACATAAACTTAAATATCCACTTTCCTTACAACTCAGCAATCACACTTGTGCTACTAATGCTTGAGAAATAAAAAACCTATGTTCATACAAAAATCTGTAGATGAGTATTCCTGGTAGCTCTATTTGTGATGGCCCCAAACTGGAAACATCTTCGTTGGGTAAACTGATGAATAAATAGATATATTATTTATAGATCTTCCTCAACTTATGATGGAGTTAAGTTCTAATAAACCATTGTAAGTTGAAAATATTGTATTAAGGGAGAAAAAAGTATTTACTACATCTAACCCTCCGAACATCTTATTTTAGCTTTATTATGCGCAACAGCTCATGCAAAGAGTTAACTCATTGGAGAAGACTCTGATGGTGGGAGGGATTGAGGGCAAGAGGAGAAGGGGACGACAGAGGATGAGAGGGTGGATGGCATCACTGACTTGATGGATGTGAGTCTGAGTGACCTCCGGGAGTTGGTGATGGACA